>CAJHQP010006815.1:0-35951 GCA_905132765.1 Moricandia arvensis | reverse complement strand
TAGAGTTGTTTAGACCGAAACAAAGCAGGACAACAAACAAAGTCTTCTATAGATAAGATAAACTAGATTAAGTACCTGGGTGGATTCTAGTACCATCTCCTTATCAACATGGTGACAAGTATGTGTGTACAAGTTGATCGGTGTCACAAGTCTCGCAGTGCCACTTAACGTGATTCATTACTTGTTGTATAGGCTTGCAGACATGTACGAGTAGACGGCTTCAGCTTCAAGTATACTTTATAGCAATCTGTTTCTCCTCTCCTCGTTTGTTAAGTAGTTGCGTCTTCCATGATCATACACAATTCAAGATGTCCTCCTCATGCGTAACCTCACATCCGCAGAACTTTTCAGTAAGGGTAATGTCCACAAGCTTATGATATTGACTCCTTAGTGGGCTGTATGAAGTAAGATCATCATATGACATTGTGTACTTTCATCACTCCATCCTTGAACGTGATATAATGAATCGACAAGTGGAATCACGCCTTTTTTCCTCCTCTTATGTCCATCACATGCGACTATCATACCAGCTAACACCGGCGAAACTTTACCTTCCGCTGGATATGGTCTCATCCTATCGTGAAGTAGGAACGATCTTCCTGTCATATTGGTTTTGCTAGGCTGCGCATTGTTCTTAAGTACCACATGTTGTTTAAGTCTCCAAGCTTGTCTCAAGATCGATTAGGCTTTAAGCGTTCTCTCATTAACCGAAAAAAACAAACATCTCATCCTATGCAAATCATCTAACTCCTCCGCCTCATGTGTCTGCTTCTTTTTGGCCTCTTGTGTTGGCAACCAATTTTAAGTAGTCGATCGGGGACAGTCATGGCGTAATGACCCAATTTATCAGCCGCTACCTGGTAGCAAGGTGATAACTTGCTGTGTCCGCGTAGCTTTCTTTCCTCTGACATATACCGGTCCACCGACCTCCATCCTCCCTCTGTTATTAAATCTCCTCACCACGACCCACAGAGACTTCTCAATCATTATTATTTATACCTCGGTTTTCAACCAAATTGCGAGCCAGTGGGTTGCTCTGAGTTTGAGTAACAACAATTTCCTATTGTTCCGTCTGATAGCTCTTCATTCAACACTAACAGCGCTCACTCGTCAGGCTTTCATGAGCGACCCTCGACTACTATGTCTTCAAACTCCGTTGTTCTCTAAGGTCTAATGACTTGCTCCAATGCGGGCTATGATGTGTATATACTTCTTTGTGGAAGACCCTTAAAGAAATTTCTTGACAAGTTTAGATCGCTCTATCTCTTCACCAAGCGAGCAGATTTAGAGGAAATCTCAAGAGTCTTCCTGTAAACTCATCAATAGCTTTGCTTGTCCCTTCTTCTTCAGTTCGGTCAAAGTCCCGGCACATAAAGCCGTCTGCAATCGAGCCTCCTTTGACCCCTCTGCCAGCACCATGTGTCTGGTTTTAATAGCTTCGCCACATCTTATTCGTTTGTGGGTCAACTCCCCCCCCTTTGGCAAAACCAGAAGCTTCGGCGTATTGATTCGAACCAGTAGCGCCATTGTGCCATGATTATTTTTTCTCGTCGTTCCTGCTCCTCTGCTTTCCAACGATCTCTCCCAGACCTTGTGTACTTGAGAAGATCTTTTCATCTTAATGCGCCCATAATACTGTGTAATGTCGTAGGAGCGGATGAAGTTACGGGAACACTTCATATAGTGATTACCAGCTTGTATTCTGATTTCCTTCGGCCTTGATCCGTGAAAGTTGATCGAAAATTCCGCCCAATCTGTTTCCAAAGCTGTGCTCTTGATACCAAATATTGAAACGTAATAAGAGATCTACGTTTTGTGGTATGTGACTAACAATATAAAGAATAATCTCTCTTAATATGTATATACTCAAGGAAAACTCACTCAAACAACCTTGAGCTTCTTTCAAATGCTCACAGCCGTCGTGATCCGATCATAACTCGTATCGATGCCCGTTAGCATTACCAGGGTAGACCATATATATAGTTTAGCAATGTAGATCCTAATCTTAACAATCTTAATGTTGTAGATATTCCTATAAACAAAAATTGGTCTTAATCAAGTGTCTCTAACTAGATTAGGATACACGGTTGTTACGCAGCACGGAAGCGCTATTATCTTAAGAGACATTTATCTTCAACCTTATCTCACCATTCATAGTTAACATAATCACCACTCAAGTCTCCTTCTGTTGTTTTCATTGTAGTGGTTCTTGGGTGTTTTTCAAATTCGTGGGGTATTATCAACAGAACGTTAGCCAAAACTGAGAAACACCACAAGCTAAATAATGGTCTGGGCCATGCGTTCTTTGAGAGTTTTCTGAAATTCAATCAGCTAAATGAGAACAAATTTCTGAAAATGGATATTCTTCCAATACTTTGACGACTTCATGAGAGTGGAACATCTATTAATCAGGGGAAAATCCGCATCTAAAGATAAAATAGTAGGTGAATCAGCAGGCAAACAATAAGTCATATGTAGATCAAACGTATGAGAACAAAGAAATTCCCATCATAGTTCCTACCTTTATCAACCATAGAAATCGTTGAAATAAGCATATAGTCTAAGCTATTCCACTAGGGCGAATACCATTGATTTGGTTTAGAGACAAAGCTGGTCGCTTGATGGGCAGTAACACGAGCTTCACTTTGCAAAAGATAATTGAAGGTTTGTTTGTTTCAGCACGCCGAACCCAGACTTAAAGACAAAAGGAAAATAAAAGAGGCGAAAATAATGGATTTAAATGAATAGTTGTAATTAATACCAAAATCTGTATAGGGACTCAAAATAAATAATTTATAAAAGAGTGTGGGAAATAACATACATAACCCCCTTCTCATTACAGGATAACGAAAAGTAAAATCGAGGTGTGAGTCTGACCATAATTTTTTCATTTTTTATAGTCACCCAAAACTGAGCTTAAAAAAAATATTTTTGATACTTACTGAAACTACGACCAATGATTAATATTGTAATTAGAAATCTAAGAAAATAAATAAGATACAAAGATATTTAACAGAATATAAGAAATATACACAAAAAATTATTGAAGTACAATTAAAATATTCACAATACATAATTTGTAAGAATAATGTGAAAAAATTGCATGAAGCTCAACAAATAGAGGAATTCAATTTTGATATTGGCTTTTACGTTTTTATCAAACCAAGTTGGAACAGTAAGATAATAATATCATAAAGAAAAAATAAAGTGTATCTAACAAAACTTTTCACCTTTTTGCAGGTATAAAAACTCCCAAGTTCAAAAATATTAATTTAAAAAACTATTAAAATACAATAAAAACAAAGAACTATATATTAATTAAAACTAAGATTTTTTAAAATAGTCAGAAATTAATAAAAATAATAATTTTTTCATAAATAATAAATTTGGTAGACCAGACAAAAATCATAAAAAACGGCAAATTTCTAGCTAATGTAACCAATCAAATATCTAGAAACACATCATTTTTAAGTATTCAAAGAAATACAATAGAGATCCAGATGTAATAAATAAAATTACATATAATGTTCGCATCTTACATTCACCAACATACAAAACTATTCACACTTCCAAATAATAAGAAATTTGTTAAATTTTATAATTGTGAAATTATTTCACGCTCAACGAGAGAGAGACATGAATATTGAATAATCAATCAAAGCACAATTTTAACCCTAAAGTTTAACATCACCATAAAATACAGAGAAATCGAAGAATAACGATTAAATAATATATATATAGTATATTAAAAAGTTCATAATACAAAACAAATATTTAAAAATATATAAGATGGTTTTTCATAGTGTATTGTAATTAAAAAAAATCTTCCTTTCTTTTCTATGTGTCTTATTGGTATAAGTTAAACTAATAAACATTGAAAAAAATTAAATAATTAAATTCTAAATTTTTTTATTATAATGAAAAAAGTTAGAATTTCTAAAAATTGATTTTAAAAATACTAGTTTAAATAATTTTTTGTAAATATTATGAATTTGTTTGAGAATTTACTCTCTTAGATGCTTCTTTAATCTGAGAATGTTAGCTTCACGAAACACTTAGTTTGTAATTTTCTTTATAAACGAATGTTGATCAGAACACAATCACTCACAGCTTTAAAGGGCTTTTTATTAATCGAATAATCGCCACCTACTCGAAGCTACACAATGTGAGTATTATATATACCCTTGACAAATTCATAATCCTAAGACTTGAATTAAGAACCTAAAATCCTATTGTTTCTCTGTAAAAGCATAATCTTTAATCTGGGCCAAGATAAAAAATATATTTGGCTACACTTAAATATTCTTCACCTTAGGCCGCAATAATTAATTCTGAACACGCCTCCCTTTTGTCGACGACCGAGTAACAAGTCAGCAAAATGGTTTTCATTTCTTCTCTTCATCTTCGAGTTCCTCCAGGCTAAAAGATGCGAATTTAAACAATCTTTGTAAATCTTCTCTTTTGATGTCCCGACTCCTCAGTCTTTGTGGCTCCCAGCTTCGCAGAAGTTTTATTTAAGCTTGACTCCTTCATCTCCCTCATTCACTGTAAAGCTAATCGGTGCGCACTACCGATCTCTCTTTAACTTACTTGCATGTTTCAATTAATCGACTAACGCTTTGATTTTTTAATTGATGAGGAAACCATATTCTGGACTTGTTGAAGTTCGCGAGAATTTCCCTCGTCTTGGTCGTTTCCGAAGTTCCTGCCCAGTTCCGGTAAGCACCATCAAAGTTCTTTTCCTTGATTCTGTCTGTCTCAGCTTTGTTGTTGTTTGTATCTTAACTTCTTGTCTGGCTTTCTGCATGTGATGCTTCAAGCTTTTTCCTCTTTTCCGGTCCACGGCTGTCTTTCTTGGAGTTATAATACCTCTCTTAAACTCGCATCAAAAAACACATCCTCGTTGACTTAATGGGTTCTACGTCTCCCCTTCAGTTACTTCTGACTGTTTAAGACGTTCAGATTAACCCCTAGGTTCCCTTATACTTCTTTTTGTGATGATCTTTCTCCAGCTACTCACCTTGGCTAAGACTAAACCGCCTCGCCCTCCAGAACGATCATTGCAGGTAACTTAATAAGCTTTTTATGCACGCTTTGTCCTTTGTCGATTTGAGAAATAATTTTAGTTTTTTAAGAAACGCTCATTATTTCTCACCTTTGGCGAACGACATGTTTCGACAATGGAGTTACGCTGGCGGCGTTCTCTGGTTTTTAATCTATGACGTTTAGAAGGTCGCAACAAGAGATCAAACTTTGGGCCCTGGTAAAGGCTTTCGTTAAGAAATCTGCTGGATTGCTTGCTAAGTGTCGAATCTTAAGATAGTATGAACCTTGCCTTCTGCTACGAATATCTCTGATAAAATGATTTTTAAAAGCTGTCCCCTCAAATTTTGGGGTTTTTTTGGGTTATTTTTTTTTTTTGTTCTTTTCATGGTGTACATGGTTCTTTTGCTAGGGCTAGACAGCACTTTGTGAAATCACAGTTGATTTTAACACTTTCTATGTTTGTAACCCAATTTCACCGCCATAATCTTCTTAACCATATACGCTTCTTTTGGCGGCTGCTGTAAGAGGCCATGTGCTCTGCTTCAGTCAGTGAAAAGGGCAAACCCTCTTGTAGACTAGATTTCCAACTAAACAGTAATTTCCCCAGACTTGACCAATACAAAACCTGAAACTAATCTTCTTCCTTGTCCAGATCCGTTGCGTAGTCAGAATCACAATGTAACCTTCTATACTAAATTTAGAAGTGTTTAGTAAATGTAAGCGCCTTTTCTTGAGGCTCCTCTTAGGTACCCTTTAGGAAACCCACTTTTGTCTGCTAAACCATGCTCCCTGTCCTGGTCTGACATGACGCGGCTTTATGAGTCCCTACAAGCTAGCCAATAATCAGGTCTATGAGCCTCCATCGCATGACATAGACTTCCTACCGACAGCTTGCATATGGGATATGCTTCCATGTTATCTGCCTTTCTAATTCTTTTGCTCATTTGAAGGCTCCTTAGTTTGAATTGAGTTTGAGATAGGTGTAGTTTACTTGCTTTTGCAATCAGTCATTTCCGAATCGAGCTTAGAACCTTCTCTAAAATAGTTAACTTTGAGATAAGTTTTAAGACTTCCCTTTTTCTCTATCCCTGATTTAATGTGCCATTCCCAGTATCCTTGAAGGCTTTTTTCCTAAATCCTTCATTTCGAAGTCCTTTAATTTAAACTCTCAATTGACATTCCGGATTTTCTTGCTTATCTCATGAAAGCTATATGAGTATGTCATCAACGTATAGGAGTAGGTATACTGCTTGTGGCGTAATTCAGCGTTTCTCATGTAGACACTGGATCCTCATCGGGCTTCTCACAAACTTTTGTCCTTTCATGAAACAATCGAATTCTTAAATTCCACTGCCTAGCCAGTGTAGTTCGTTTTACAACCATATAAGCGACTTCTTTCAGTTAGATGCAAACACTTTGTTCTCTCCCCTCTTCTCTTTATGTAACCCCTCCTGTCGTTGATTGCATTAATACCCTTACTACTTCCCAAACTTCGCCCACCCAAAGTGGAAGGAAAGCTGCTTTTACAAAACGTCCACATGATCGGGGAGTAAGGTCTAGCGAAATCTGTTCAAGGTTCATAGTTGCATTATTGACTAACTAGTAGCAGCATTATTGTTGATAGAAAATCATGCTTCAGCATAACTTGGGTGAGACAACTAATCATCTCGCTAATCAATTTCCTTCGCTTCTGGGAGAAACCAATTGTGCAACTCTAATCTGTTCCTTTGTAAGCCTAGCGTTCTTCCAACTTCAGGTATCCCAAGGACGTTATAATTTTGAATATCCACAAGAGGACTTGCACCGCTATAACCATATTTGGCAATCTTTAGGTTTTGTCTCAATTACATGTCGCACGGCGGTGTGAGCTCTTTTGTAGTGGAACTCTCAATTTCTTCACAAGTAGGCAAATTTTCCAAAATTTACTTTCGCATATGCTTGTCTACGCATCTTTTGAATTGATTTGGCTCGTTATTATTTCCAATATCATCAAAGGCACCTAGCAAGTAACTAGATAGCATATAAAGCAACAAGTCGGTATTCTTATTCAAAATGCTGTTTGTGCAAGGTGGTTTGATGCTTCCTTCTAACTCTAGGGGGTGCAGGCATATAGTCATCAATGTCTATGTGAAGTCACTAGAATCGTCTGGTAGAATTTGTTTGTTACAACCTCATTGACTTATCAGAGTATGTTACTTTGCTGAGATCGGGCTGTACTATTCTGATGGGCCTAGATTTTCCGTAGCTTCCACTTTGAACAAAGCCTGTTCTCGGAAGGTTGACCCAGTAAACCCATACCACCAACTTTGCCAAAAAGCGCCCCTGCCAACCGAATTTCCCGTTGGTCGTAGTTAAATCTGTGTGTGGCGTGGAGGGAGGATTCCACCATGTAGGTAGTAGTAGGGCCTATCACAAACCTGGGGCTCCCTTAAATTGATCTACTTTTCTTTTGAGAACTCTGGGATATATATATAGATTGTCTTCCTTTTGAGAATCTAAGCTTTTTCTTTCGTAGTCTCTTTGTAGTCGGATCTAAATTGGTGTGCTCTGTATTACCTCTCTTCGCACGTCGTTGACAACAACGTTCCTTGGGTGGTTATACATTGTACCATTCATCCTCGGGAGAGCCATACACCGATATCCTTTAACTCCAATGGGTATCCGCATAACACACCTTTTACTGCCCCTCTGGGACTAGTCTTTGCTTGAATGGTATGGACATAGCTGAAAGTCGCGAAACTCCTTAGGTATGATAGATTTGTGTTTTACCTGGCTGACCATACCTCTTCCGGTAGTCTATAGTCCTTATAGGAGAACTTGGTGATACGGTTTCTTATGGTAAACTGCGTTTGATGCGCTTCCAGCGCCAAAATCTTCTCACTAACCCAGCTTCTGTGAGCACACATCTCACCTTTTTCCGCATGATTGTCCTGTTCATTTCTCTCTCCCAGATACACCTTTTTTGTTGTGGTGTACCCTACCGGACAAGTCTTGTGTCTTTTGATACCTGAGTCCTTTGCCATAGTTGATCACACCTGTTGATTGCAAAAAACTCTAATCCGTTATCAAGTCCTTATAGTACCACCTTTCTTTAATTTTTCTCTCAGTCTGTTGGTTCTGCTAGCGACTTCCTTTCCATTCTTTAAATTTGCTAGATGCCTGCATCTTTTTGATTTTTAGGACAAGTTATATTCCAAGAGCCCCCGTTTTCGAGAACCAAAACTTCCGTCTCCCAATAAAGGTGAATAAAGTACCTACACCCTCAACACTAGGCAATATTCAGGATTTGATGGTGGCAATCAACCCATAGGTGCTGAATGTATAGTACTTCCAATATTACATTTCGAAATAATGCTTGGCCGGTAGGAGAAGCTTTGTTTATGTTGATTTTCCAAGAAACACATGTTTTACAACAAAACTCATAATTTTTTGCACTTCTTTGCTTGACAAATATCCTTCTTTCAACGAGTAAGCATTCAGACATTCTTTAACTCATGTGGCCTAACCGTGAGTGCCATATCTTTGTCTTGTCAATCTTCCATTCTTGATACACCTTTCGCTTCTTCCTTTTGAGAACTGTTCCTTGTAGATAATACAACCCTTCGTTTATACTTCCCGGTTATTATTTCTTTTCCATCTTTATAAAGTGGACGCATGAGTCTTTTCGCTTCATAAATCTTACCTCAACTATATCCAGAACTTTTAGATCACAATCAGACGACAAATAGAGCCATTTGCTGATCTTCATAATCTATTCAACGATTAGTGAAGGTTTATAACAGAGCATCTATGTTTTTTCTAGATTTTCCAACAAAAGAATAATTTAAATGAAAACCAATAAAGACGAAGGAAGGCTATGGAAGATTGGAGGCATAAATAGACTCCAAAATTGGATATATAAAAATCTTGACACTAATTAGGGAAGCTGATTTATGAAACCTAATGATAATGGAAGGAAACAAACTAACCCTGCAGATATTTTACCATGTTTCGTAAGAAGGATCGAAGCCAAATAAGAAAATCAAGAAGAAAGAAGCATCTTCGGTCAGATTTTCCAGGAACCCAGAAACTTGATTCCATCCTCCAGTCCACAATATCTTCAATAGCTTGTCCGGTAAATTTAAATCGGATCGTCTCTTGACTTAAGAAAACCAAGAGTAGGTTATTTCCTGACTGAGACAAACAGAACACAGAGAGAAAGACATAAGTAATACCTGTAGATCTTCCAACCATGGCTTCGAAACATAAATGGAATTACCTTAGCATCAAGTAGGAGCATGTATACACCCCATTAACTCACCACCGCGCGCTTCAGGTTCCTAGCTTCCAGAATCTGAGCAATAGCATCAATGAGTAGGCCATTAAACTGGAAAATGAGAATTGAGTGTTATTATGATTTTAGAGAATGATGTCCAGAGAATAAAGTCTGACATTTTTATAGGAGGATAAAACAACCCTTGGATCCGTAAACGTTTGGAGGAACGAATCTAAGACAAACCGGCGGCGAAATGAAGCTTGATTTAGAGATTCATCAGGAAGATTCGTTTCTCACCGAACCTCCTCAAACTCCACTAACGGCGATGGTTCTTGATGGCCAAGGATTCATATGATGATGAACCCTAATTCGGATGCAAGATGTCGATTAAACCTAAACGTGTGGACTTGATATGAGAAACATGATCACTGGGCTTCCCATTTCGTTTTAAAAAGCCGCCATCTGCAAGTATAACAAAATCTTGTCCAATAACGACAATAAACGCATGAGTAGCTTGTGTTTTGATATGGCCACATGGCAAAAAATGCCCATAGGTATATGGTGACGTGGATAAGCTTAAAAGGGAGAAAAGCCAACTTTATTGTATTAGATATATAGAGGAGAAATATTTTTTGAAACAAAATAGTAAAACTTCAATGGGTAATCCATGAAAATAATCAGTTTTACTTATAGTTAAGTATGACTAGGGTAATACAATATAAAAATATTTCATTGACAATTCATGCTTATATATGTAGTGTTAAGATATGGAAATTTAATTATAAAATAAATCAATGATTTTTAGAATAAAATGATAATGTATATAAGAAAATATATGCACCACATGTGGAGACATCTATCATTGAGTAAGGTTGATATGATACAATAAGATCTATTATAAACAAATAGAGTATATAGGTCTTAATATTAATAATTATTTTTCGTGATGTCAAATCTTTTATTACATTATGTCTAATATAGATTCATGTACATTCATGATAATAACACATAGTTACATTTAAAATATTTAATAATAGCTAAAAAAATTATGACTAAATACAAACCGAGCCCACTGTAAATATTAAATTTTATGATTGAATCATACTCTTAACTTTTGAATATAATACGAGAAATTATAAATTGAATACTCACTTTAGGTCTCAAATATTAAGGTAAATGAAACTTTGGGCTTAATTTCCCAATATTCATTTCTATATTAGATGAGTTTTTTGTAGTTTCTTCAACCTTGGACAATGACACCCAACATATCAACTATGAAAGTTCAAGTAAAATACAGTTCCATGTTAAATATTTAAATTGTACAAATTATTATGAACTATACTTCAAAGAATTGATCTCGATAGTTGCATACCCATGGTTGTCTTTTTTATAAAGTGGAGCCATAAGTACATTGATGACTGACTGAATTGAATATAGACTCAATGTTTTTTTTTATATATTTTTGGGCATAAAAAATGAGTCCATCCAAGAAATCTAGTTGAAGTGGGGGTAGATGATAAGCAGATGATACAAATGACCACATAACTTCAAATTTTGTAATAAAGTAAAATTGTCTCTCTTTCATAACGTCCCTCTGTAAATCATTATAGTAATTGGAATAGATAGCAAAGATTATCGTCCTAATCAAAAAATGAATCTATATAAGGTGATAATAAACTGAAAATATTGGAAATATTAAAGTCGAATATCATATCAATACCTGGAAAATGTGGATAGTATCAACTTCCTATCATCCCTTCTACTTAGTGAGTCTTGGTATAATTTATGAATACCCAAAAAAAAGTTTTAATCTCAAACTTTTTGAAGATCTAATTGAGAAAAGTAATTTACGGTTTCTACTAAATGTTAAAAATGAGAGAGAAAATAGATTTCCGATCAACTATGGTTCTAGATTAGTATAATAGAAATACACTTTTATGTTTTAATAGGAAATCTGTTAAATTAATATTTAATAAATTAATTAGTATATATAAAGTTTTGACAAAAGAATTCATATATTTAACATTGTACTTAAGCTTTACATATATGTGTTTAGATATTGTAATCTTTTGCATATTTTATTTATCAAATATGGTGACGAAAATGGTAACCAAAACATACCAATTTTCACTCACCATTGTACTTATTTGTATACATGATTTGAATCTTTTTCTGAACATTTCCTTTCTCATCGGAGATGAGTATCTTTAAAACAAAAAATTGCTATTTTTGAGATAGTGCAACATATAACAACTCATGAGAAAAAAAAAACAAAATCAACCTTTTAGAGTGACTAACCATGGCTTTTATTGACGGTTATTGTAAAAACTAATGTCAGTGAAAATTATCTACAACACATTCAGGAAAGAAAACCTCCCTTCTAATGGTGTAACATACATCTTCCGTATCAAAACTATATATACTGATATATGACTCACTTCATGTCATGATAATAGTCTCAAAAAATGATGAGATACGTCAGATAAAAAAATCCTGGTTTCGTTACATAATCCACCTGGAGGATCAATGTTACACATACATATTTTAAACAAAACCAAAATTTAGTGTCAGCTGATGCCTAGGCAAAACAAATATCTTAATAGAGTTTAGAAATTTTACTGGGTAATCACAACATTTTGGGATTAATATTCTTTGGATTCGAAAAAAGCGATGTTTATAATTGATCCTCAAATAACTTATATTCTGAAAAATGTGATTTAAGATGTCCATAAAAAGTAAAATATTAAAAACCAATTGTACATATAACATTGAAAATATTAGATAAATATATTTTTACTGAGATTATTATGTTTGTTCTTCTGGTCATACAAAATGTCATCTGTAAAATATTTTCATGTCGATCGCCAGATAATTTCTATTTGTGTCAAACAATCACTGATTAACATAATAACAAAAAACATTACGTAGATAAAAGCTAGTAGACGATGCGCTTGCTTTCTAAATACCAAAAATGTATTCCTTATCATCATCAAACAACCCTAATAGTTCACATGCCTCTTTGAATGTTGCATAAGTTACGCCATCCACAATCCGACATCTTTAAAACATTCAAGACCTTTACATAATTCAGGTGAATCCTAGGAAAATAAAGCTCTTCTATTTTGTTACAGACATGTGCAATTCTTCCAATTGCAATAGAGCATTTCTTCGGTTTACATGCTCCCTCTTTTTTATCCCATGTATAGATAGTAGGAATCTCATCATAATTATTTTCCCTTCTTGGGGATAAATCTTAAAAATCTTCAAGCCTACCTAAAAACTGAGACACACTCACACTTGTACGATGAAGTATACTTCTACATATAATGTACAACAGTGTGAAATATAGTATTCTTCATGTAGGTTCAAATGCAGAAAATACCTAAGAATAACAAAGACACAGTAGAAATTGCATCTTATTTTACAAATAATAATACCAATAATAATGAAAGTAATTTATAATGATTATTATATCTTCAGTCCAATAGTATTTTATTTCATCAACTGTTGTTGATAATCCGAACCCTTATAAATGTACTAAACAAATATTTCTATTGTTCGAGTTTTGATGCATGACTCTACATTAATATGTGATCTATATCTAATCATAAGCTAACTGTTATATGGTACAACATAACCTATTATCTAATTTGACCCCAGTCTTTCGACAAAACATTCATTGTTCTCAAAGTTTGTAAGAGTGAAAACCATTTTTATCTATAGATGTTTCCATAGCATGATTCTTCAGAATTTTTTAGAACACTTCTCTATTACAATACAAACCTGACATGGATTTACAGCTCCACAAGGTCCATGCATCATTCTATCACTTGTTACCTTATAAACTACTTGCTCATTTGTTTTTTTCAGGAATTTTCAAACATATGAAAAATTCAATATAATCTCCAATAAAAATGTGCTGCCCTTTTCTAGGTAAGATAAACCTCTTTTCTAAAATTCAATGGTATACATCACTGAAAAAAAAATCTATTTAATATGTGATGTTGTAAACGTTGTAGAATTGAATTAATTCAATATTATTGTAGGAAAAAGTTATTACATGGTATATGTTTTCCAAAACACCACTTTTTTCCTGGCTAAATCGGCCGTGAGATGATTAAGTTTAACATTGAAAATTATACAAATGATTTCTGATCTATCTTCGGTGGACAAACCATAACGATTAAGATATCTGGTAATTTCTGGTTATTTTGGATGACATGTAAATCAGATATATAATAGTACACTTTTCTCTCCAATTAGATGGTCCACGTCATTAAATCATTACAAAATAATGGGTCTCCGAGATAATCTATTTTTGAAGAAAAAAAACTGTTTTGTTAACAGACCCGCCAAAGATAGAACTCTAAAGCCCATTACAGAAATGCCCACAGATTCATTTACGAAGATCTACCGTCGCCACTACTCATCTTCAACTTCTCTCTCCCTCCTTCCTCAATCTATTGCTTCCTAAACCGTACTTTTTGTGATTGGGAAGATCAACCAACCACCATTATCTTTGCTTCCTCAATCGATGCTTGAGAGTAATCAGAAACTGAGTTTTGAGTGGTGGCAAGCAATGCCTTGCTAGTGTGCTCGACACTGCTTTTTTTGTCTTACATTTCGTGCGCTCCAAATCAGTCAGCTCTTGTTTGAAAGTTCTAAAACCTCTTTTTCCTTGTTGGTTCTGGTAATGCAATTTATGAAACTGAAACACACAAGAAAATATTTAAGTAAACAAAAAAAAATCTAGTATAAGTTCTAGACATAATCTAATGGTGAAATAGAGTCCTCGACAACAACGACAAAATTTGATATGCTCAAATATACCCTAAGAGGTCCCTACAATTTTAAAGCGTCAGTTGTAATACTTAAGAACTGAATCCACATGGACCAGAATTACACAATATACTTTTGGTATTGGAATTAAGCTAGATCAAAAAGTAGAAAGCAGTAAAAACAGTAAAAATCGGTTTGTAAGTGGAAAAGCGTTAGACTTACGGAAATCAACAAGTAATTCAGAATTGCAGTCAATAGATGCCAAGGGCATATGAAGAACAGTTCTAGAACTCAAAACATAGAAATCAAGCCAATCAACTTTCGCTGCAGATACTATCCATTTCTAGTTCCTATTAATTTCAAATCTCTTTACCCAGCCGCATTCCTTGTATTAAGTTTATGTTGATATGTTCACTAAATCCCTAAACCAAATTTCTTTGCGAATGTTTACTTAGATCAACAAGATTAATTCATACAATCAATAATGTGTTTGCTTTTACTAATTATCATCAGATCTAGATTTCAATTTGTCTATCCAAATCTAGTAATTCTATCAACTTAACAATTCACCCTTAAACCTTAGAAAACCCTAAATTTAACAATGAATCTACTCAGACATGATATTAAAAACATAAATCGTATTCTGAACAAATTACATTACCAAATCAGTAAGAATAAAAGAGGAGTTTAGAACATTCTCTTTTAAGGAGTATTGATCTGTCTTTAAAAATCTAAAATAATGCTTAACTTAAACAAGGTCTTAAAATAAGTATATATAGCTAAAACACATGCATGGAATCTTGTGGAAATATTAGAAACTTATGTGCCAAAGTGCAATTTCTTGGAACATCATTAAAGCACGTCATTTTATGGACTTGAGATTGGTATTGGTAGACACCCTCCATGGTGTCGATCGACAGCAAGTGAAGTTACGGACTCTGACTTAAACCTTTCAGCATCAGTTCTCCTTATGCCACATGTATCTCTAGAACCTTCAACGTACTACAAATCGTACATGAACCTGTAAAGATTGTACAAAGACTCCAAATATATATAACAGAGTCTATAATAAAACTTATATTGTGGTTGAAAACCAGTAAACCATGATACATTAACTAATGGTTACACAATTATTGAATTAAATCGTATATATTTTGTTTAGTTCAATCAAAAGAAGATTTGTTGCAATAAATATGAAATTATTAAAAATCCGCAGTGGCTGGTGGTGAAACTTTAAATGATCAAGGTTCAGTAATTTTTTATCTCATTAAGTTTTACATGAGGATAAGTATGCATAAACACTACCTTGATGCAATAATGACATATTTATTACACTTGGCCCCGTTCAAGCGCGGGGTTTCGATTTTTATTTTCTGTTTTAATGTTGAAATAGATGACAATAATACAATTATTTCCTGATATGCATTTCTCTCCCATTTTTTTATTTTCATACACACATGAGAAACCGAGTGTTGTGGTATAATTAAATTACTAACCCGTTTCCAGAGAAGTAGAGCGCCTCTCTCACACTCTCTCTGGAATATGCATATCGTTTGACTTATATAACTCGACATTTTCTCTTGACCAAACTCCGAAAGTAAGAAATCATCTCCTCAGACCTATAAAGTGAAGACAATCCTTATGGCCTGTGATACACTATTTGAGATTAATATAACAAGTTTATGTATTTACTTCTTTAGTGAAACCTTTACTGAAGAGTATTGTCTTCTAAAAGTGCATGTAATAGAGTGGTCTTCCTACAACCAGGAGGACCAAGCAATAACGTTTAACTAGGAGTAGACCTATACATCTTTGAGCCCAAATATAATATTTACAGAAAATAAACACTACAAAAATAACCAATCAACTTTTATTTCTTCTGCCTTGAGTGATTAGGAAAATGTCTCTTCAATAATTTACTTTCCAACCCTAAAGATACAACTGAGACCTTTCAAGATGCCTATCTTGCTTTCTTTATTTGAAACATATGAACTCTAATAACAACCATCATGTACACAAAGAAAGGACATTTGGTTAAGATCATGGGAAACACTCCCATTCCAAATCGATGTAGCAAAAAATTGGTGGTACTTATGGATGGTATGTCCTTGATAATAAAGGATTGAGATAGTATTTCCATGAACTACTTCACATTCCTCTTAATGATAAAGGTCACAGAAGCTCACTTCCACCTCTGGTAACTCTATAGTCTATACCAACCCAAAAGTTACATGTGTTACAATGGAGTAAAAGGTTGTGATAAAAATACTATAATCATGAACATAAATAGACATTATAACATGGCGTACTCATAGATTATCTTTTTATAAGTTCGTAATCTTTCAACTATAGGCCATGTGACCAAAGCTTATCCTGCTCATCGCCAACACAATTTACAGAAGCAAACTCATCTTGTAAAGACATTGCCTTTTTTATCATCACTTAAAACTTTGTTGAGCCACTGTAATAAAAATCAAAGGAATTTAACTAAGAGCTAGGTGAAGCAAACATCATATGGAGAAAGAAACTAATAAAGTAAAAATAAATTAATTAATAAATTTAAAAAATCTCACACATACCACTAATATAACACTACCTTCTCATGAATTTTATCCTCCTTGAAGTTCCTAGCATCTCAAAAATATAGTAATGCCCGACTACCTGTTGGAAAGACGTCCAAAATGCAAGTTGTCATGTGATATAGGAGTTGAAATAGGAACTGCTACGAAATCCAAATTAGCCATATCAGAAAAGAGGAAATAGTGAAGCTTGTGGTGATGATTGTCGTCATCTTTGGGGAGACTATTTATAGGAGTAGGCTGTTAAATTCCAGAAGCAGTTGAATTGAGAATTTGATATTACTGGTAGATGTAGAGTGAGTGATGAATATTAATTAGAATTTATGGCAAATATGTGAATCGAATAATTTTAGTAACTATAATTGCAAAGATAATGGTGGTTGGTTGATCTTCCCAATCACAAAAAGTACGGTTTAGGAAGCAATAGATTGAGGAAGTAGGGATGGTTAATCAGGTAGTGCTAATTGCTGATAAACATGGAGTCCTACGAGACCAAGTGTGTCATGCAAGGAATTCGGCTGAGCAAATGATTGATGCATAGAGGCTGTAATCTATGATGCAGTTATTGTTTCTCAGAATGATAGGAATGTTGGAGTTGTTCGACAGAAAACGCTTGGAGACTACAACCGACCTGATAAGTTCTAAGCTAACATGTATGCAATTCGACCTTTATCCAGAGAAATGACTTTAAGCTGAAACCCATGTGCACTACACTCTTGTATGAATCATGCTTTTCATGGTCTTCCCAATAAGCATCCTACGGATCATCTGGAAAGTTTGAAGATTTAGTGACGAGCAGTTAAGCTGAATGGTGTCTCTAAAGACTATTTGTTTTGCAAGCTATTCCCATACTCACTTGTTTGGGAGACAGCTCATTGGCTCAAATAGTTGCAGCCAAGGTCTCTCACTACCTGGGATGACACCAAGAATATGTTTCTTAATAATTTCTTTGATGATGAACGATCTAACGAGCTGAGATCAAAAATCTCTATATTTTCTTAGGGGCCTAGCTAGGCATTCAGAACTTCTTGGGCCATATTCAGAGCTTGCTACAGAGATTTTCCACATCATGATTTCAGTGAAGTTCAACTACTAGAAATATTTTTCAGTGGTATTGATTGGAGGTACTAGATGGCTATGGATGCTGCACTGCGAATGAAACTTCCAAACCGTGAGTCCTAAATATTATAGAAGACTGATTGAGAATTTGGTTTCTAGCATAGCACCAATAATACGGATCTGGATAAAATGAAGTCATCTGGAAACATAGATGGAGGAGAGATTGCTTAGGATAAGTCTAAGCTGTATTTTGTTCACAATCTCCTTGAACATGAAAATGTCCATTTTTCTGTACAGGTTGAAGCTATATGGAACCAACTGAGGAGAAGAATGTGAACTATATCAGTGGAGCTGGTTTCAGGGCTACAACCACATGTTCCAGTCTTAGAAGCCTTTTCAGGGTAATAACAGCATTACTAGAAACAATGGAGCCTCAACTTATAAGAATCTTCACGCAGTAACTCAAGAAAGTAGGATGAAAGGCATGTTGGAACAGATTGTGGGAAATCAAGAGAAGCAGAATGTAGACTTCAACCAAAATATAGATGCCATGTACAATGATTTGAAGGGAAAATTTGAAGCTCTAAACACTCATGTGAAGAATCTGGATGTTCAGGTTGTGCAAACTGTTGAGGCTGTGAAAAGAAAGAAGGGATGCTTCCTGGATGGACGAACATGAACCCAAGATACTTTGTCAATGCTATCCTGACAAAGGGTGAAGAACTCAAGAAAATTTGGGGTAAAACTTGATCAACAAATCTGGCTCTGAAGCCATGAACACTATTGGTGTCGGTCGACACCCCCCAAGAATCTCAAATTTTTAGTCTTTTCAAACCGTTGACCAATAATTCAATTTCGACACAAGAGTCGACACTGAAGCAGAGTGTGATCGACACTCACGTAGTGTTGTTCGGAATCTTTGGGAAGAGCACAAATACTACACCAAAGACTCGTGATGATCGACACTCACCTAGTATCCGGTCGAAACTCACTGATAAATGTGTTGCATGTTTGTATGATTATGCTGATAGTGATTGAAGAGAATTTTTACAAGCCCAAGATTCCATATCTTGCAGTACCCAAACACCTAAGCCGCCTATCAGCGCAAAAGAGTTGGATGGGTTTCACCAAAAGAGTTAATTAGATCCTAGAAGGTGTCTCCTTTGAAAAACGTTTATGCTGGATTTCGTTTCAGTAAGTTCTTCAAAAATACTAGAGAATCCATGGAAGCAATCTAAGCATTGTATGATGAAGCTATAAGTACATATAAAGGGATCAAGAAACTGACAAGGCTTAGATATCATGAGTAGTTTTATGGTTGGCATGTCAACTACTACACTTGTTGTGGCAGAAAATCTCTTCAAGAAGAAAAGGGCATTTAAGGATCAAATCCACCAAGACTTCATTCGCAAAAACAAACTATAGATTTTTTTTAGTTGGTTAGGAATATAGAGCAGTAAATAGATTGAAATAAAAGTGTTTGTAAGATAGATGGGAAAAATCGCTAGCATCAAGGGAAATTAATCCTGTAATTTAGAATTGCAAATAAACATATACCATGGTTAATGAAGAACGGTCATAGAAATAAAATCACTCCAATTCAAGTTAATAAGCTTTCACTATAGAAACTATCTACGTCTAGATCCTAAATCTCAAAAAAAAAATTTGTGAATTCATAAACAAAGACAAACATTAAGATCAACTTTGAGATGTTCACTAAATCCCTAAACCAATTTTTTTTGTGAATAGTTATTTTCTCATCAATTAATTAATTCAGGCAATCAATAATCTTTGCTCAAACATGATCATTAAAACACAAAAGTTGTATGATTGGTTGCTTGTTGGAGTCACTCAAGTCTATGATTCTTGGTCAATAACAAGTGAGTATTTTTTGTTAAGAAGTTTTGTGTCCTTCGAGAAGCTAAGCAAGAACTCTCATTGAATCTAAGTATAATATTCAATTTTTCAGATATGTTTGCGAAAAAGACTTCTCTAAAAGTCTGCTCCATCGAAAAGACTTCCAGAGAATTCTTATGGTCAATGCATATGTTAATTTTACAATTGACTATTGTGTATTTTTCATAGAATACTTCTCTAGAGCTTGTTAACTTTTCTTTGTAACCAAAAAACCTAGTAGACGTCACTAGAATTCTTCTCTGATAAGCATGTTAATTATTCATTTGACTGAAGTATACAATATTTTACTTTCCATAGAAGACTTCCCGAAGGATTTTGTAGTTCATATATTAGTCTATCTCGTTCGTCATCTTCGACAAGTCATTGTGGGCAGGGGATTGGGTTAACATTTTGGCCCGTGTCGTGTGGGTCTCAGTGCACTGGTTTGTATTTTCACGCTGTGGGTGGGTTAACTGATATACTATGGGTTTATCAGTTTTTAGCCATGGTATAAGTCTTTTTTAGAGTCTTTACATTATGCTTTGAGTATATTAGAGTCTTTTGAGGTCTATGTATGTTTGGAGCACTGTGGAGATCATAAAGCATTTTGGAGCTAAAAGATAAATAAACCTGTAGCTGTTCTACGAAGTCAGAATAGAGATATATAAGGAGTGTCGATCGACACCATGTTTAGTAGCGATGACACCGCACGAGACAAGCCGACTCAATTTCCAGAAATCGGGCTTGGGATAGAAATTTCCACACATTACATGATACCCCTTGCCGACTTTATACTTATTATATATAGTTTTTGTGCCATTGTTTAAGAAAGGAGACACCAATTATATTCTTAGAATATTTTTGTTAGAGTTTCGAGAGAAGAACAAGAGTCCTTCAGAGATTTGTATTGGAACTCCAGTATTTCTTACTCTATCTTTTAAATGCAATTCATTCAAATTATCTGTATAATTTGTTTTTACTATGTATGAGTAGTTTACTTGTTAGATTTACGGGTTCTAGGTTTTTGATGAACTTGTAAAACATAGAATTTCTAGAGTGATTTATTGGATCCTTCAAAAAATTGATAATATTGCTTGTGTTCTAGAGTAGCTAACTACAAAACTGAACATATGAAATAAAAAGTTGATCATACTGCTTGTGTTCGACTTCTGATATTAATTTTTCTGAGCTAATTTGTTTAGCGCATGCGATAACTGGTCTAATTAACTTAGTGAACATATCAATCTGAGCGTTAATGTTTGTCCAAAGAAGCTTCGATTGACACTTCATAGCATCGATCGACACTATACCTAATTCGCATGCGGTAGCTAGAATTATAGGAATTAAACATATGATTGGAATTTCATACAAGATCTAGATATCCTACTGTTGAATTCGAGTTCTAGGACGGTACATATCACACCCGTATCATCTATAAGTTTAAGTTCTAATTGCATGCATGAAACCCTAAATCTAACCTTTTTCCCCATATATCTTGCAACCAATATTTAGTGCTTTATTTATTACTTTTATTTTATTGCCTAGCTTAATCTTGATTCATATAGTCTATTGTGTGCTCACGCTCACTGTGAATTTGATCCCTAAGTACTGTAACTTATCTCTCATGTGAGAGAGTTTGCTCTAGGGTAATTTTAGCTACATCAAATTTGGGGTTGTTGCCATGGAACATTGGCTTCACCATTAGACTTAGTTAAAAGATTTAGTCTAGGTTTTTCTTTATTCTTGGTTACTTATAAACTTTGTTTTCTCGTGTCTTTCAGGTGCATACCCAACAGTACCAAAAGCAACAAGGAAGCTTATCTCTTAGAATATTCGGATCCTACTCAGCTTGAGCGCACCATCAACAAAGGAAAATGAATAGCATCGATCGACACCACTCATGTAAAAGTAGCGATCGATACTTTTGAAGCATCGATCGATACCAACATGCAAACGAGAAACATGGCCGCGACTCTAGTGCTAATTCGAGATGAGAATGGAGACCTACATGAACCCAAGGTAATCTGCATAATGCAGCAGGTCAGAGACTAGATGATCAAGGGTTGTACCCATGTACCAGAAAACAACTGCTCTAAAAGTTGTTAATGATAAGAACGCTGCAGCTATTGCTGAGGTTGCAGCTGCTAAGGCTGTTCGACTCAGCACTTTGGCTGACTACAAGCGCACAGATCAATACTACGCTAACAGGTCTATAATTGGCCTCATGCCTTTCATAGGGAATAATTTCGAGCGAAAGGCATGCTTACATTACACTCCGTGGTACAGTATCCTTATCATGGGCTCCCACATGAGCATCCACGGACTATCTGGAGCAGTTCAAGGATTAAGAATCTGCTATAAAAGTCAATAGAGTCCCTGATGACTACCTTCTTTGCAAGCTCTTCAAGTACTCACTTATTGAATATGCTTCATATTGGCTTAAGCAGCTACCACCATGATCTCTTACATTCTGGACTGCCATCAGAACGCATTCTTCATAACTCCATTGATCATGCCATAATTAGGAGCCTTCTTTAGAGGTCTCACCTTGGTTTATCAGATGAATTTGGGAAACAGCTAGTGAGAGGCTTCTTTGGGAAATAAAAAAAAAAATTATTTAAATGGATGGTTTCGCCATCTTTCTGAGGAACATAAGCAAAAGGCTATGACTTTACTTGATTTTTAGGCTTCTCTATAATAAATTGTCCTCTATAGGCTTAAAAGAAAACCAATCTTTAACAAGTCTTCAGCAAAATCTTCTCGACCAAATTGAAGCTTTCTTAGAGGTTAGTTGGCCTTCCCAGATATGAATCGATCCTAGCATCTCTCTTCGGTCTCAGGTTTTGGAATCACACACATCTAGAATTTGGTTTGCTAAAAAGATTCCATCAAAATTGATCGTTCGGTAAGCTTAGGGAAACTGAAAGGGAACACAATAACTGAGAAAGAAATGAGAGAGATGAATATAACAAATAGATGTGGATGGTGTTTAAAAAAAAAGGATATAGATAGGAATCCAATATGGTCGAAAGAAAATGAGAGAGAGAAACAAAGAAACAGAAAGATAAAAATAAAGAGCTTGACTAAAGTGAGCTATAATTTATTTCTCACTAGTACATGTAAAAGAAAAATGAGGCAAAAGTTATAAAAAAGTTTTAAAAAAATGTGGTTAGCAGTAATAACTATCCTAAAATGTAATTTAAGTTTGTAAAGTGGCCTACAATGTAAATCCTATTCTATTAATTTAAGAATCATATTTTTTATCTAACTTTTACCTAACTTACTTCAATATATACATTAGCCTAAAATTAAGGAACTAAATAATTAATCTATATTTTTTTAAAGAAATAATCAATTCAGTTTATATTTACACTAATTTAAATAACTAATAAATTATATTTTATTTACTAATATAAAAAGTTATATATTCCTAACAAATCTGTATAAATATACAATATTACTTTAATCCAAATGGAAAGGAACAAAAACTTCAAAACATTCATCAAATACATAATATAACTCTTATAGATAGAATATATATATATATATATATATAATTATATATTATTGATAATATAAATATTAATAATTAGTTATTATGAATATTTAGTGATATAATAGAACATATTATTTATTGAAATTTTTATTAGTATAATTTTACTGACTATTCCAACATGTAAAATATTTATCAAAAATAAAATTAATTGAAAAAAAATATAAAACACTCTTTAAATCAGGCTTAGACATTCAGGTACCCTTGGAATATTTGTTACATATTTTGAATTTTAGTTCTCATTTATATCATTAATCATAGGTTTCATTATGGTAAATTGTAAGTATGAATCAGATTCCAGAATATAACGTATTAGTTTTGGTTCTGATTAATACTACATCCTAAAGTCCATAAAGTACCATATATTCATTCGAATTTGGTTTATATTGGTCCGGTTCAGATATATCCAAAATTAAATCTAAAATTTAAAAAGCAAAACATAATAAGTAAATACTTATTTATATAAATTGAATATTTAAAGTAATTAATTAAAACTTAATACTTATTTTTAGATATCAATTCAAAAATATAGAATTAAATATTTGAAGTACACATTTATATATGTGATTATTTAGACATTCGGATCGGTATTTGGACTTTTTCGGGGTTTTCCTTTTTGGGTTACTCATTCGGGTTCGAGCTAATAACACTTACGGTTCGTATATCTTTTGTACCATCCCTACAAGACTCATTCTGGTAATTTCTTACATTTTGAACTGGATATGTACAAATCAGATATTTTGTTTAGATTCGGTTCGGACTTCAGGTTACAATATTTTATGGCCAAATTTACTTCAATTAAGGAAAAACTGATTATATAAATTTTCATCGAAAACTTATCCGCACTTTAGCGCGGATTAAAATCTGGTGTTTCTATAAAGAAAATGTTGGTTAAGTTTTTTCTGTTGCTAATACAAAGTAAATCTCCTCTTATGAAAGATTGAATAGATATCATTATGAAAAAGTGACGCGACTTGAACCTCAGCAATGTTTGAGTAACAATCTCTCTCTCTAGGAATTTCCTGCAAAAGAAATATGATTCAACATCGTAATCAATAATTTAGTGGGTTGGTTCAGTATTACTGCTTCTTTCAATCAGAAATGGTTCGGTTCTTGATTATAATGAAATAGGACACTTGTATTTAGGGCTTAATTATTGCCTTCTTGTTTGGTTCCATTTCTATGCAAATGTGACTTCGAAATTATGGGCAAACTAAACTCAATTTAAACTGCTAACTGCATTATAAGTCAATGTTTATTTCGGTCACATTTTTCATTTGATATTAATAAAAGTTTTAACTCAGGTATAAAACAGAATCGAAAACAAGCCTCCATGCTTCTGTTTGACAATAGCTTCATGTAAGAAGCCTCCTATATGCATGCATCCTCAAAACTTAGGATACTGAATGCCTCATAGGGTATACAGAAGAGGAAAGCTGCTAAACAAAGAAGAAGAGCAAGAGAAGACTGATGACGTGGAGGATTCAGTTAGAAGTTAGTTACGTTTGGGAAACTTTTGTAAATAAAAAGAGATTGTCTTTGGGCCCTCGGGTATATAAGGGGACTCATTGTTTACTTTGTGGGGTGTGGCAGAAACTGGATGGGCTTAGGCTCAAAGAATATTGTTTACGGTATCGTTTTACAAAAGAAAAGAATAAAATTACTTCTTGTTCCTATCAAATTGGTGACGGTGAGCGATCTGGATGCTGAACTTCGCGACGGAGTAACAGCGGACGATGACAGAATTTACATACGATTATCAACTGGTATTAGTCAAATCTTTGGCCGTCGTCTCAATTCGATATGGATAGAAGATTGACGGCATCGATTCGTTTGATGGAGGAAGAAGCGAAGGCGGCATAATTGAGATTAGAATCGAAGATCGGAGAGTTAAAGGCGAAGATCGAAGCTAGTAGTGAGTTGTTATGGGCGCGGATCGAGGAGAAGTTTTCGAAGAGTCCGGTGGGTAACAGAAGAAACGCCACAGCCTTATCATCACCCAAACTATCAGGTACACAACTCGAACTTGGAAACCTGGCTGTAGTTTTAGGCAGGAAGAACCGGTTCATAGGAATCTTGTAGTTGGAAGTAGGGAAAATATTTTGAAACATGTGGAACTTCCGGTGTTTGATGGCGATGATGCTTACGCGTGGTTTGCGTTGGCGGAACGATTCTTTAGAATCGGTGCATATGATGAACGAGCTAAACTAGAAGGTGATATCGGTTAGTTTGGTTGGGGATTGTTCCCAGTTGGTTCAATAGTGAGATGCATCGACGGGGATTTGCAAGCTGGATTGATTTCAAAGAAAGGTTGATAGCCAGATTTAGTCAAGAGAAATTACGAGATCCGAGTCAATCGTTCTTTGCATTAAAACAAATGGGGTCTATTGCTCAGTATATTCACCTGTTTGAGATCTTTCAACTCAAGTGTCAGGATTGACTGACAAACAACTGGAAGAAATTTTATTGAATGGATTGCAACCATCAATGAGGGAGGTTGTCAATATGTGTAAGCCGGTGGATCTAGAAGAGATAATTTTGACGGCATATCAAATGGAGGATAGTGTGATGTATAAAGTGGTGTGTAGAGAAAGACAACAAGATGGAAAGTGGGGAACACAAAACCGGTGTTGACTACAAGACTTAACTCGGGCAGCAGTTACCGTCCTCATCAAGTCAAACAAACGGAGAATATAAATCAGCGACCTCAGTTGAGGTTAACAAAGACACAAATTGCAGAAAAGAAGAGGTCTCGTCAACATGTGTGTCCAAATAAAGCTTTACAAGTGCTGATTGTGATTAATGGATTGGAAGTGGAGATTTTTGATCAATCATTGATCGAAGTTGACTAAGAAGCTTAAGTTACAGAGTCTTCTTTGATGGGATTATCTCTAAATTCTTTTTTGGGATTATCTTCACCAACGACAACTAAATTGAAAGGATTATTACAGAAGAGTCAAGTAGTGGTGATGTTGGATAGTGGAGCTACCCACAATTTCATTTCTTCCGCGACAGTAAATAAACATAAACTCAAGGTTATAAGGAGTCCACATCTAAATGTGCTATTGGGCACATGCATTTCGGTTACTGGGACGGGAGTGTGTAAGGATGTACAGTTGAGTTTAACTAACATGACTTTTAAAGCGGATTTCATTGTGTTGGAGTTGGGAAATGCGGATATTATTTTAGGAGTATAGTGGTTACGTACGTTAGGCACTTGTACAATTGATTGGGAGAAGAATGAATGGTCCTTCATCTACAAAGGGAATGCCAATGACATTAACGGGTGATCCTTCATTGCATGGCCATAAGGTATCCCTGAAACCTCAATGCGGATACGAGGAATTATACTCACAAAGGTAAGCTGCGACTGAGAGCTATGGAGAATCAGGAAGAGGATTGGAATCAATTGCTAGTGGTAGTAGTTGACAAACTGAGACAATATGAAGAGGTGTTTCAAAAACCGAAAGGCTTACCACCAATGAGGGGCAGTGAACATTCGATTATCTTACATGATAACACAAAGCCAATCTCGGTAAGACCTTACCGATATCCTCATGCCCATAAAGAGGTGATGGAAACGTTAGTCCAAGAGATGCTACCTGAAGGACTAATCAGACCAAGCAATAGCCCGTTTTCAAGTCCGATTTTGTTGGTTAAGAAGAAGGATAATTCACATTGTTTTTGCGTGGATTATAGAGCGTTAAATAGAGCTACTGTCCAGGATAAATATCCAATACCGATGATAGATCAGTTACTGGACGAGCTACATGGGGCAACCTTGTTCACTAAATTGGATTTAAGGTCGGGCTATCACCAAATACGAATGCAAGAGAAGGATATTGAGAAGACTACGTTCAGGACACACGATAGCCACTTTGAGTTTTTGGTAATGCCTTTTGGGTTGACAAATGCGTCTGCCACTTTTCAGGCTTTGATGAATGACGTATTCATAAAGTTCCTACGCAAGTTTGTCCTAGTGTTCTTTGACAATATCCTCATTTACAGTGACTCGTTGGAAGATCATGTGAGACATATTGGCATGGTTTTGGAGGTGTTTGTGGAGCAGAAGCTTTTTGAAAACACGAAGAAGTGTGCTTTTGCACAGCAAAAAGTGGAGTATCTTGGTCATGTGATATCAAACACGGGAGTGTCAACGGACAGTCAGAATATTGAGGCTGTTCAGAGATGGCCTATACAGAAAATGCAAAAGAATTGAGAGGGATTTTGAGGTTAACAGGGTATTACCGCAGATTTGTTAAGAATTATGGTGCGACTGCGAAGCCGTTGACTGAGTTGCTTAAGATGGATCAATTTAGTTGGACTGTAGTGTCACAGAAGGCTTTCGACGAATTGAAGAAAGCAATGGTTGAAGCTCCAGTTTTGGCTTTGCCTAACTTCGAGAAGTTGTTTGTTGTGGAGTCGGATGCATCAGGATTCAGATTGGGAGCAGTATTAATGCAAGATAAACATCCCATCGCGTTTTTTAGCAGAGGTTTAACGTTGAAAGAACAGCAGAAAACCGATCTACAAAAGAGAATTAATGGCCATAGTAATTTCTATCCAAAAGTGGCACCATTATCTACTTGGGAGGAGATTTTTAGTGAGAACTGACCAACAAAGTCTTAAGTATTTGTTGGAACAACGTGAGATTACATTGGACTATCAAGGATGGTTGACAAGGATTTTAGGGTATGAATGTGATATCGAATATAAGATTGGCAGTGAGAATAAAGTGGCAGATGGGTTATCTCGCATTGATCATTCTGAAGCGTTGAGAGTCCATCATGATTTCTTGGCTTTAACAGTTCCTACTGCGTTACAGTTACAAGATTTGCACAGAGAGGTTGATGATGATATGGAGATTCAGAGAATAATCCAACAAGTTTTAAATGGGAAAAAGGTTAAAGCTGGTTTTACAATGGTGGAGGGACGTTTGTTTTACAAACAACGCTTAGTTTTACCCTCGTCTTCGGTGCACATACCTTTGATCTTAATGGAGTTTCATGATAGTTTGATGGGAGGCCATGAAGGCATTCTTCGCACATTACAACGGGTCAAGGCCAATTTTTATTGGTCTGGTATGAGGAAGCGAATTCAGAAAATATGTGGCATCTTGTGAAGTGTGTCAGACACACAAGTATTCAACACTATCTCCTACAGGGTTATTACAACCAATTATCTCGTGCAGAATTGGGAGGATGTGCAATGGATTTCATTGAAGGATTGCCAATGTCGCAAGGGGTCAATGTCTTTCTTGTGGTGGTGGATCGTTTGAGTAAGTATGGTCACTTCCTTACCCTCAAACATCCTTTTTCATCAGCGGATGTGGCAAATAAGTTCATCAAAGATGTGATTCGCTTATACGGTTTTCCGAAATCAATCATATCTGATCAGGATAAAATATTTCTCAACAAGTTTTGGAAAGAGTGTTTTCGATTGTCAGGGACTAGATTGCGCTTCAGCACAGTTTTCCATCCGCAGTCGGATGGTCAAACAGAGGTCTTGAATCGTTGTGTTAAAACATATCTACGTTGCTTTGCTTCCACCACCCCAAAACATGATCTAAGTTCTTATCTTGGGCAGAATTATGGTGTAACACTTCGTATCACACTGATTTGAAGTGCACGCCATTTACACTGGTGTATGGTCGCGAGCTGCCAGTGCTGGTGCCTTATGAAGTAGGAGCACGGTGAATTTGGAGGTTGAGACAATGTTACGGGAGAGGGAGTTGATATTGGATTCAATCAAGAAGAACTTGTTGAGAGCACATGCCCATATGAAAACAATGCAGACAAGCATATGAGAGAACTGGAGTTAGAGGTGGGTTCAAAAGTTTATTTGAAACTTAGGCCTTACAGACAGCAATTTGTCAGCCAAAGACTCTTTCAGAAGCTTACAACATGTTTTGATGGACCTTTTGAGGTACTTGAGCGGGTAGGGAAAGTAGCTTATCGGTTAGCTTTACCTCCTCAATCTAAGATTCATCTCGTGTTTCATATTTCCCAACTGAAACCAGTGGTGGGCCAACCTTAGTTAGCTATACCTTTACCACTGATGTTGAGCAATGATGAAGAATTAGTGGTGGAACCAGAAGAGATCTTGGATAGCCGTTATGATGAAGAAGGTTGTTTGGAGGTTTTGATCAAATGACGTCATTTGCCTGATCATGAAACTTAGTCGTTGAGAGTTGGTGAGTTAAAACAACAGTTTCCTTCTTTCTCACTTGAGGACAAGCTGAGACTTGCTAATGGGGGTATTGATATGCTTCATAGGATGTATACACAGAAGAGGAAAGCTACTAACAGAGAAGAAGAACAAGAGAAGACTGATGACGTAGAAGATTCAATTAGAAATTAGTTACATTTGGGAAACTTTTGTATATAAAAGAGATTTATCTTTGGGCCTCGGGTATATAAAGAGACTCATTGTTTACTTTGTCGGGTGTGCAGAAATTGGATGGGTTAGGTTCAAAAAATATTGTTTACGATATCGTTTTACAAAGAAAGGAATAAAATTACTTCTTGTTCCTATCAGATACTTGTCAGGAAGAGAGTATAGATAGTAGCTTGTCGTGCCATAAACAGAATCAAGACAAGAGTAAGGCCCTTTTCCTCCACTCTTATCTTTTGTCTATATGTCCAATCTAACTTTAATCTTAGGGGATTTGTCAATAAGAGAGCTTAGCTCAGTAACATAGCTTCCCAAGTCATTTGGGCAGTAACGTCAGAACCTGAAACACAGCCAGAGCCAGAACCAGAACCAAGACTAGAGTCAGGCCCTTCTTCTCCACTTTTTCCAACCCCTTGCTTTGTAGTCAAAGCTCCATAAAACAGTTTCATTGCGGTTTCAGTTGAGAGAGCATGCACACTACCGTGTAATTTCTGAAACTTCTCTTTAGTTTCTTGTTCATCGATAATCTTTTCTCTTAGCTCGGCTGGGAGAAAAACCAGTGCACTTCAAAGAAGGTCAAAACAGAATATGCATTAGACTACTACTCGATATGTTTCACCAGATTTGTACAAATCAATGTGTAACACATGACAGCAACGAAACAGGGAAAATCTAATATAGTAATAACCTTGGAAACACCTCTAACAATGCCAAACTTGTAGCCAGCAAGAACTGATTCCTTATAGCCAACGTTATAACCTTCTTGCGCAGCTGCTTCTTGTCCAGCAGAAATCCCATCACGGTATCCCAACTATGAAATCGAATTAACAGAAAAGTCAATCAATATATATATAAATTTTATGAAAACTAAAAAAAAAAGCATTTTCACATAATACCATGTGGAATTTTTCACGTCTGTTCTCAGTATCTTTGTTCATCGAGTAAGCTTCACTTGGTTCTTCATCTGAACTTCCATAAAAGGATCCATCTACATTCTCAAGATTGCCTAAACTTAAGCAATGATTCTGTTCATAAGACTCTGATGCAAGTTTGATACAAAACGAAATGTGCAGATTTATAATACTATTCCAGATTTCACCCTAATCTTCGTGGATAGCAAAGGAAGTCTATGGTAAAACACTCGTCCACAGATCAAGAACTCGAATCAAAACGAGATACAGATTCAATCTGAGAGAAGAAGAAGCAACCTGTTAGGATTGTCTACAGCTTTCTTAAGATCACCGGTTCCAGGAGCTTGATTGATACTGCCTCCCCATACCAAAACCATCCATAATCGATACCGTCTTCGAACCCCCCAAACCCTAATCGGTTAAGCGATAAGCTATCTAAGAATTAAAATTGCTGTGAATCCGAAATTCCTAAACACCTTATGAAATGTATACTGATTCAAGATCGGATTTCTCTACTGAGATCAAAATATATCGTCGGCGAGAAACAGATACGGAGAAGAAGCAGCAGCGGAACCCTAGATGCGAGAAGATAATGCGATAAGTTTTCTTTTTTTTTTTTTGTTAATGCCGAAGAGGTTAATTTTATTTTTGCTTTTCCTAATTAAAATACAAAATAATTATTTACCTATTTATGAGGAACTAAAACAATAAAATGCTTATATGAGATCCGGAACTGCTCTGAAATTAGGAGGGGCTGGATCCGGATATTAAAATATTAGATCCATCAAAATTGAGTATGAATCCAGATATCTTATTTTTTTAGTTCGCATCCGTAATTTTATTGATAATTATTTTTAAAATACTAATATATATAACTAATTTTTTATTATATTTTCATTTCAATAATATATATATATATATATATATATATATATATATATATTTGTAAGAGTATATATATAAATAATTTAAAACATTATATATATATATTAAATTATTATTAATAATTATATTTTTTAAATATTTTTTTATTATTTTAATGATTCAAATCTGGATCGGAATATCCACTAGATATTACAATTTTAAAAGATATTTGATACCCTAGTATCCGAAAACCCTGTATTCATATAAGAATAGTAAAAACATGGATTCCTCGGATAAAGATCCAAATCTAGATATTTTAGAATACCTCGAATACTCGGTCTATCCCAGGCATACTAAGATATAATCAATAATTTTAAATTTTCAAATGTGTTTTATACTATTACAATAGATAGAATTCTACTCTTTGATAATTCACATATGTACCAATTTGAGCTGTCTTATGAGATCTAAATTTAACAATATTTTTTCCATCATGCTAAAAATTCTTGGTAATTTTTTTCTGTGTTAATCTGCATAAATTTTTTTGAGATTGAAACATTGTGATTTTTGGTATATAGTAAAAGGTTTAATATGAGTAATTTGAATATGTCTTCAAAGTGCACTTATCTTTTTGGTCATATATTCGTTTAGAATTCCAAAGTTAACTATGATTATGCTAGAGTAGTGGAATGATGGGTGACCTACCGGAAAGTCTTTCACGGTATCATATGAGTGAGTTCAAAGCACGAAAAAAAATGTTATGATGATTGTAGAGACAATTAACAAGACTTTCGAGTATTAGAAATATTAATGCACCTCTCATCGCACAGAACGGAGACGACAAGTCGAGTGAGCAAACCTGCAAGGCCCATTAGTTGTGGGCGATCAGAGCGTTATAAATAGTATCAGATTCAGGTTAACCATCTCGATTATGACTCAAGAGATGTTTTAAGACTTGTCGTGGTGCTCAACGAGGATGTTGCGCTCTGTAATTGAGGGTGAATTGTAACATTATGATTTCTAGTATAAGTAAAAGACTTAATAGGATTGATTTATATACTTATGTCACCAAATTGCATTTATCTTTTCAATCACACATCCGTTTAGAGTTCTAGGGTTAAGTGTGCTTATGCTGGAGTAGTGGAATGATGTTGATTTATCGGAAAGTAATTTGCGGTATCGTGTGAGTGAGGTCAAAGCTAGGATGATACGTCCTAAATTCAGACAGGATCACTCAATCGGACTAAGGGGATATGAAATCGCCAAAGGGATAACTGGTGGAATGAAGGGTGACAAAAAGGGTTGCGGAAGGCCCAATGATACTACTAGACTTTGATCGTTGTCGGATGTGACGCACCGATCCAACAAAAGAAGGTTCGAAACTTGGAGATAACCTCACCAAGAATCTAAACAAAGAACAAAGAGGTAAACTCATAAAAAGGGGGAAACAATCTATGATTTATTCCATGGTCGAAATTACATACTTATAGAGTTTGTAGTCAAAGAGAAATAAAGAAAACACTGAAAACATACATAGAAAATGCAATCTTTGACAAGAAATTATTAATGAGTCAAAGGCACAAAATTTGATGAAGACTGGTCAAGGTTACCCTTTGGCTACATGTCCAGGTTCATCCGAACCAGTCGGATCCACGAAGTTAAGGATCAGGTCGCACGCGGGACAATCTGAACGGCTGAATTCGCGAGAACTGAGGATCACCTGATTTGTAATGGCATAACTCCTTCTTCTGAATTCCATTTGAGCTGATTCTTCTTCGAGGAGCTTTGTAATTGAGCTGATCACATTCTCCAAGTGATTTCATTCATATAATCCTCATGGTTTGGGATATATGAGTCAAACAATAAACATATATCATTAGTGCTTTCCATGATAACTTCAAGGTTAATTGATTGTTGCTTCCACTTTGTAAATCATTCCTTTTCCAAGTTAGCTTCTGGCTTGACCATTGGTCTTAGATCGTCGAATGTGTTGGGAAAGAATGGCTGAAGGTTGATCAGTTCGGTCATTAGGTCGTGGTTCCAACCTTAGGTCATTTCCGAATGCACGCGGATCGATTCTGTACACGGCTCGGTCAGTGTACACGTCTTGGTCAGTGTACACATTTCGGTCAGTGTACACGTCTCGGTCAGTGTACACGGCTTGGTCAGTGTACATGGTTTGGTCAGTCTACACGGCTTGGTCAGATGGGTGAACCTCGGTTTGGTTGAGATGATTGACAAGATCGCTATCTTGGGCCGTGTCCATGATCCAAGCAGGTCGTGCTCGAACCGGGGCGCATCATAGGAGAAAGTTCATGTGATAATTATATGAACAATAAATAAAGCTTTTAAACTTTGGAAAAATTAACGCATTTACCATCGCACAGAATGAGACCCATAAATCGGATGAAAAGGCGTGAGAGACCTATTAACCACAGAAGATCGGAGCTTTACGGAATCATCAATCAAATCACTAGATTAATAGCTTCCAAAAGATCAAATGTATCGTAAACATGTTTTGAGCAGAATTTTTTTTCGATGTGAATCATAAATTTAAAACTATTAGCAGCAAACATATATGAGCAAAAATGGTGAAATCGAACTAATAGATTTTAACCCATATTATTGGGATAATTTCGAACGCAATGTGTCAGTTCATATGTTTTTGGAATTTTGTTGGTTTGAATACTATGGATTTTTTTTGCTTAACTAAAATGTAATTCTCTATTTTAAAATGATTTTTAAATTATTCTAGTGAAATTTTTATTTTCTTTGTTTTGATATGAATAATGTCTTAGAATTTTTTATTTTGTAACAATATAATACATTTTACATATTTTTGTAATTTAAATTTATCAAAAACTGTGTACAAAATTGTATTTTTACTATTTTATTTATAATTAAATAAATTAATTTTAAAATTAAAATTTAAGTTATATTTTAAAATAATTTGTATTGATGAAAAGTCTCCTTAGTGTGTACACATCAACAAGAAAAAGGTGGGTGAAATTGTGCTGCTTGGCATCCCAAAAAAAAATCTACAAGTTCAGTTTTCATTTACGTTTTGTGGCTTCGCTGAGATTGCATGTTTATTACATGTTTTTATTTGGTTTTCAAACTCATGTGGGTTTCAGGAAAAAAATTAGAACCCAATCTAATAAGGTTTAGTCGTCTTCTTCACATCACTACTCTAGGTCTCTCAACCGTTTTTTCTCTGTAACTAAGAACACCAGCGGCTCACCGCGTAACGTCTTCAACTATCATTAATATCTCTTTTATACCTCAGTTTTACGTGCTTGACCCACTACTCCCACTCAGAGCATTCAATCGACCTCATCGCATTCCCATAAACAACTGAATCAACGAGTATAAATGCAACAACTTCCATCAATGAAAAACGCAACTACAATAAGTTCTACACAGATTACGACAATGGTGAATTCCTACATTTTTCTTGCTGATGGGCGATGCTCCAACACTACAGAGGTTCGATTCCTAAGGTTTTGGGAGGCCAAGAATGTGAAAAAAGGCGGTGAAGTTATGAGCCTGACATGCTACTCATTGATTAGGATGTAAGAACCTTTGGTCACTTTTGAACCTTATACTACCCACTACACTAACCCATCTGCTTCATCGTTCAACCATGATTACGAGAAGATGTTGAATTGAAAAAAATGTGATAGCCTCTCAACCTCTGGTTGAGCTTCGAATTCTCTCGATTTATATCCTAGAAGTATTTTAAATTGTTTTTGCAATGCTAGCATTTTAACACACAGACAAATGAGTTCCGCTGGACTGGAAAAGTGACCAGTATTCAAACGGACAATGGCTGGTGATATGCAGCCTGCTCCAAGTACTCCAAAAAGTGCAAATAATGCATTGGATGTGATAACTCCAACGTGGTGTTCTCGGGGTATCCATAGTTGCACTCTTGATTTATAGTTATATCAAAGTACCTTCCCTTCTCAACTTCTAGATCTAAGTGCACATATCAATAAGAATTAAGCAGCTCGTCGTCCTCTGAAAAATTAACTTTCTTTTTATACAAACTTCCCCAACTACACAGAAGTGTAAAGTGTTAGCTCTTCCTACTGCAGAGAAACAAGCCAACGCGTCCCACTTCAGGAGAGGTGGAAGCCCAATAGAAATTACCATCTTATATGGAAAGTTAAAATGTAATATATATCTGATGTGTTGTCTCTGTGTGTGATATCGTATTGCTATGTAGAATGCATGAAGGAAGGGGACAATAGCATGAATTACTAAGCAGTTACAAAAGCAGGAAAACAGGTTTACATAGAGCGTAATACACCTACGCATCTACTCGTCTATACCATTCGTAATTAGCTTTGTTGTTTACTTCAGAGCTGAATTAGCGATAATCTAGATAATACTGATATATGCTACGTTGATGTCGCGTGGAATGCGTTAGCTCAGCTTCAGACTAATATGCGTGATCAGCTTATAAAAAGTTTATTACGTGTGATGTAACTGGGTTCTCCGCCTCTACCTTTTATACATTTATAAACTCCTCAGATGCTGTCGTTATTTTGGGTGTAACTCGAAAAGTTGTGAATTGATAACACTTGGATAATGATTATGATGAATCGCCGTGC
>CAJHQP010006814.1:0-35956 GCA_905132765.1 Moricandia arvensis | reverse complement strand
AACTATAAATTCATTTCGAGTAACTGTTCTCTTTTCAGACTTGTTTATTATACAATTTTTCTTGTCATAGTTGATCATTGTCTGAAGTGGAAGATATAATAAGAAAATACTTTTTGTAAAATTAATCCTCAGATCTGTAAATCTAGTAAAATTATTTAAAGTATTCTATAATCAAAATTCATCACCATAGCTACTTTCGTTTCTTTATTTCGATCAATTATACATTTAACCGGACTACACATTATTTAAGTAACCGAAACAAAATAGACATTTCTATACAAATATCCCACAAGTTTGTTATTATAATTTTAGGACAACACATGAATGAGACATGTGATGGGTAGGACAATCATTTCCACTTTGTTGCAAAGGCGAAAAGGTTTGAACCAACAATCATTTTAGACATATGATATTTGTTTTCCTATCACCATGCAATTTTTCTACTCATACCAATTTTTTTGTTTATTATGTCTCACGCACAAAAAAAATATCCAAATCATGACTTATTTTATATAGTTGGTTGTGTTTATCTAGTAGGCATCCCATCCCCACATTCAATTAGGTGTGGCCCCTTTCTACACATCATTGGTCTTATATGCACACATGGGAAGGAACTATAGCCGAATGCCGTCTCTTGTTTCATTCACAAGATTCATATCGCTTTAAAGTGTTGTGATTATTTTCTAACGTAAAGTCGATCGGTTTAGATGCCCAAAATTATTGAAAAAAAATAAGAGCATAAGAGTGAGAAAGTTCTGTTGCGCAGATTACTGCATTTCTGTGTGTGTTTTTTCTTAGACAAAAAATGTAGACTTGGACGGATCTTCATATATCATCCCGCATTTAACCTCTAATCAAATAACTAACTTGTATATTCGATCTCTTTACTCTCTTTTTTTTTAAATTGAATGTTATATTAATTCAAAGACAAAAGTGGTTTTTTACTCTATGTTTCTATCTATTCTCATGGAAAATCCATTAGCTAGATCATGCGATACAATAAAAATATCGATAACGTTTGCACTGACATTTCATTTTCTAAATAATTTAGCATGTAATTAATTACGAGCTGCTTTGACTTTTGTTTGTTAATGTAATTCCATATGACTTTATTAGATCATTATTTCCTATATTGGCCAAAGTCATAATCATTTGCAAAATTTTCATTTCTTTAATCATCAATAATTGAGATACGTTGGGAGAATATATATATATATATATAATCCAACTTGGCCAATGCAGGCTATCAATATTAAATGGTGTGGATTAGAATCATTATTTGACCCACGTTGAGTGGTTGATTGAATGCGCCTTGTTTGAATTAGGTTTAATTAGTCAACCGAACACTAATGATGTCCGCTAATTATGAACTGACTAAAAGATTGGTGACATTGTGAAATAAAGAAAATCTTATGGCAGTACTCGGTCCAACCAGTTGATTTTATGTTGCCATTACAACCAAGCCCATTATAGATTGCATATGGCTTCATGCTATGTCGCAACCTTTTCATCAATATAGTTCTTATGCGCATTTCGAATGATTTTTTATAGTGATCAGAAGGTTTTGGATCGGCTGACACAACTCCCTAGACCGAGCTTGTGTAGACATCTCGCACAAGTTTCGTCTCAGTTTTTATGGAGTTCTACCCTTAAAATAAGGGGTTGAAGCGGATAGCTCTCTAATGGTGACTCTCAATCTTTCTCTACAAATTTTATATCTATTACACTTAATCGCCAATTTGTAATATGAATTATGATCATTAAACTATAAGAGTATACATAATAGCACATATAATATGTGGTATTAACGATAATAAGTAAACAATTTAACATGCGTAACAATATCAATTACTATAATAAAAAATAAAAAAAATGCATATAATAATAAACACACACACAACTCAAATTTTAAAATATATATAAAAAATTCAAAGCTAATCAATACAATTATTTTCGTAATGCTCCCATAAATTCTATCGATGATATTAATACTTGTCAATTTATCCGATCTGAACAAACAAGAATCATACAAAAAAAAACTCAGCTACAACAATCTGAAAAGACTGCTCCAAATTTACATCGACATTATTTTGGTGATCTTGGTGGTTCGAGACCAAATTTACTTGAGTATTAGTATTGTAATGTATATTTTAATTTATATTATTTCAGCTTATGAAACTTTATTTTGATGTAAAATACTAGGATTGTATTATTATTTTAAAATTTTGTAAATTTTTGAAATGTATTATTATTGTTGTGAAAAATAATATGTTTATATTATATTTTTATTAATAATATATTATATTTTCTTATATAATATTTATGAATATAGTATTATTATTTGAAATTAATTTTATAAAACTATAATTATTATATTTAAGTGAAAATATAATTGTAATATTAAAATGCAACATAAGAAATAATAAGTACACAATCAGAGAACATATATAAGTAAAAGAACTAAAGTGAAAAGTAAATAGTGTTTTAAAAGGTGAATAGTGTATTCTCAAATTTGATGATGTACTATTCACCCCTTTACAATTTGATGGAAAGAATGGTTGTTGGAGTGCAAAACTCTTCAAAAAAAATGAAAGGATAAAAGGCTATTAAAGATGCCCTGAACGAGGTTTAGATCATGTAATTTTCCTTTTAGGAGAACGGTCCATCCCAAGTAGATAACATGGTCTAGAGATAGAGGGTGGGTCTCTTTACAATGAGGGCTGGTCTTAAATTTTTAAAACTGTAGACGATTATCAAATGTTTTAATAAAAAAAAAAATTGTTTTATAAATTTTGCAAGTCTTTTTCTATGTAATTTTTGAATTTTTTTGAAAATTATATGTTAATATATTGTTTGGCTATGCTCAATACTGCTCATATTTACTTTTTAATCTTAAAAATTAGGCACTAAACCAATTTTCGCTAGTTTTCTTGGTTGCGACTACTTGTATATTAGACGTTGTTTTTTGCGAGCATAAAAGCTGAATACACCCACACTTTTTTTGAAACAAAATACACCAACACTTTTGTTCACCTTTTGCTTAATCCATAGTATATTATTTAGTTACGGGGTCTTGTCCCCAAAAAATGAGTTACGGGGGGCTGTACCTATAAAATTCATACTTATTGAATTTGACACAATGGTGTTCAAGTGTACAATCAACTATAATCGATTTTGTCAGCGTATTTTATAAATTTGATATGGTACTAGTTATGTCTCTTTGCTTAAAAATTATTTTAGAATCACTTTCGTGACGCCCTAAAGATTTAGAAACACACCGAATGCGGTTTAATTCAACACTTCTAAGTATGAGTATTATTTTCTGCAACACTAAGGACAAATTAAAGTAGGAGTAAACAATGAAACTTTTTAATGAGTCAACCATGGATAATTCTCGAGTCTTAACTAGTTATTAAAGAAGACTTTTGTAAATCAATAATTATTATAACGTTTATGCGTGTGAAGTAAGACTCATATGGGCCGATATTGATTATGTAAATTGAAATAAATTAGTGACATGATTCTTGAAAATAACTCGAAACCAAACCCACACGAACATGGCCATAAATCTGTTTAATATGTTCTATCATCATAATCATTGGTGGTATACTTTCTTCCAAGTGATGTAAGAGAAATCATGGACTGAAAAGTAATGAAAAAGAAATTAAAAAGGAGAAAAAGTCAAAGCATGGAGCTAAAAAATGATGACATGCTGCAAAATCTAATGTTATAAAATTTATTAAAAAATATTGTAAAAATCTCTATGGGCTAAAAACCTTAGCGCCCTACAAATGAGGGATTTGAGTTGCCACGTAAATTAATCATGTAGATTTGTAACGAAAATTCATTTATCATCCAAATGGACATTAGCAACGGATTAGAATGATGATTCAAATAAAATTCGCAGGACCAAACAGTACCTTATTATGCTTTTGAAGAACACAGACAAGTTAGTTGGCAATTCCGGATCCAACACTAACAAATGACGTACAAACAAGTTGCTCGTTGTAAATAAGGATCCGACATTTATGTATGATATATTCATGGTTTTATTGATTATGACCATGATATAAATTTACTTTTCGAGTATTTTAGAATCGTTTACGATTCATTTGCCCATGACTTTAGACTTAAAGAGAGCTTTTGGGCATTTAAAGCTCAAACAAATTTTGAGCTGAAAAACATACATTGGAATCAGCTTAAGAACTAGTGTCGAGCGATACCATCTTAGTGTCGAGCGACACTATCATTGGTGTCGGTCGACACCCATCATTATCACATGCAACTGATGAGTTCTTATAAGGTAGTTTAAATTTATTACTTATTTACAAAAGAGTCAAATTCATATTCTAGACTATATCTTAGGTTTTTAGAAGTTTTGTATCTTAGGATATCATACTTGGAGCAAGAGCTTTTAGGAGATAGAAATTAAAACTCATACCTACTGGAAAAAAAATTTGAACACCTTTGATTCTTACTTTTTTTTATTGCAACTATTCGAGACAATAAATTGTGTTATTGCTATTATTTCTAAATAATTCACTTGCTAGAATTATGGTTCTTCAAAGGTTAAGAATGCATTGCTAAACTGAATAGAACTGTTATGGTAATCTATTTGTTCTTCATCTAGATTGAAATTAATGCTAATTCTATATTGATTATTTAATATTTAGATCATAAGATAATTGATAAAATGAACAATATTGTTAATTACATGGACTAATCTGAGATAAGAAAAATACATATCTGTAAAGGTATTATATTTGGTTTAAGGATTTTGTGAATTTATCAAAATTGAATTTAATGCTTGTCTGAATTATTAGAATTTGTAAAGGAATCTAAATTCTAAAATTTAGACATAGATAGTCTATGCAACAAGAGTTGACCGTTTCTAATTTTGTGCTTTGAGTTTTAGAATAATTCTTAATCAATTCCCTAGCAATTGTCCGGTTTGCACTTATGAATTACCTGCAATTTCCCTAAGTCTAGCGTCATCTCATACTGAACTTACAGCCACTTTGATTTTAGTTGTTTAATTGCTTTTATTTGTTACTGTTTAAATTAATTCAAAAACTAAAAGTATATTGTCTGATTTTAGAGTCTCTATGGATTCGACCCTTTAGTAGTGCATTGCACCTCTAAATTTGCAGAATACCTTTAAAAGATAATTTGTATTAGTGTCGCCAGTTGAATTAGGTTAACCAAGACAAGAATACAAAGCTCCAGTTTTCTCCTCTTTGTTGATACCACTTTTTTGTCGCTAAAAAAAAAGAAAATCAAGTGTTGGGTTTTAAAATCACCGCTGCGACACTATCCACTAAAGTCTCTTAAAACATACACATAAATCAGTCAAGCAACACTACCAAATGGTGATCAAGTGATCAACCAATGGTAATGTGATGTGAACTCCAAAATATTGGTGACACAAAACAGTAAACGGCCGTAGACTAAAAGCCATCAACCGCTTCACCATTTGTTGACTTCGAGAACCGAAGTGGTGGAATATGACTTAGATTGATGGTTTGATGAATGTCTTAGCCAATAGGCACGATTGACTTAAGGTGATGCGACTCACATCATTACGAAAGAAAAAAGCATGGTTAGTACTATGAGTCGGATACCATAAGTATTGAGCCTATGTGTGTTTATACAAGGAAGGTCGGGTACGATCTGAACATGGATGAGTATGGACGACCTGATCGTTTAATAATGTATCAAAGGGGATGATCTAACTTGATCAGAGATGCATCAATTAAAAAGATAAGACTAATCGGGTTGTTGGAATGTTGTCTCCATGGCCAATCAAATATGAGAAAAGACTCATCAGCTCTAATTATGTGGGATTTTGGTTGATTAACTTAGGAACTGATGGGCATTGTCAGTCCCGAGGATGGATATAATGTGATAGCCGATGAGGCAAAAAAGATGTTGGAATGGTGCATGAGCCAAGAAGGACTGGATGCATATCATTAACCGCTGAAGACTTCTCTATGATTACTTGGTCAATGAGGATGGTTAGTTGAATGACTAAGTACCAAAGGGAATAGTTTATGCAGATACAAAGGAGATGGAAACAAGTTCAGAGGTAACTGGTCAAGGTGTAAAGGAGTGAGGCGAAGTATATGGCAGCTGGCCATAGCTCGGTCTTAGTTCAGCTTCAGTGTGTTAACTCGATCAACTGGATGTACTAGCTCACTCAGATGGTTCAAGCTGGACCGATGAGCTAACATGCTTCGTGGATATGGTAAAGGTAAGATCTAGCAGTATTTGTATAAATCTAGATAAAATGGTCTAGGGGAATGGAACCTTAGAATTCGCATGACTTGAACTATGTCAGGGATCGATTTAAAGCTGAAGGTTAGTTAAGTAAACTAACCAAGGCATAAATTAGACTAGATAAGTGGTTGATTAATATTATATCAATGATTGATAAAGATATTCTGTTGCGTATAAGTTGAATGATCTAAGCTATGGATGACTAAGAAAGTATTTAGCTAAGGCCTAAGTAAACTCACGCCTAAAGGGCAAAGATTATAGAATGGGATTAAAAATAAAGAGGTTTGACCAGTATGGTGCTGAGCGACAAAGGACTTCGACCGCGGCTTAGACAGTCGAGATGGGTCCCTTCAAGACACCTCTATGGTGAGATCACTTGGTCGAAGTTCTTTATTCCACTGACGTTTTTGATCCGCTTGAACCTTTTGCGTTAGGAGGTTGATTTGTCTTCTTATTGTAGGTTCTCGAGGTTGGTAAAGTTAGTGGCTTCCATCTTGGCCCGTGTTGTGGGTTTCAGAGATAGACCCTCTCTTCTATCAGTGGTAAGGAGGCTTTTCTAGGGATAAACACCGTTTGTACATTTTTGGTATTCAAAGTGTTTGATATCAGGATTCTATTGTCTGAAGTTTATCATAGACATACGTCACTTAATCTTTGGTAGAACTGTTTGAAATTTTGGTCTATGCTTCTTGCAATTGCGATCGCTAACTAGAAAATATGGTTTGAGTAGGCTAATATTTCCTTGTCAATTTTTTTCTTACATGTTAGTCTTTGAGTTTCTTATTCATTTCCATTACTAGTGGTAAGAATGCTAGTTTCTCATTTAGTAATCTTTGGTTTGGTATTGGCTTAGTCGATCTATGTATATGTTTTTTGATCTTTCTTTTTTTCCTTTGAATGATCCTTTTCATTATTAATGAAAATTCTCTTACAAAAAAAAAAAAGAAAGAGATATTCATCCATGTACACTAACCGGAGCCTCCATCTTTTGTGGTAAAGGGTTCACAGCTGTGAGTACCGTCATATGGGTTTAAATCCGGCCACCTAAAACACTTTAAGTGGTAAGAAAACATGAATTATGCGGAACTTGTGGTGACTAGTCTTTAGGCCTAAAAAATCTTTAAGATCAGTTATTAAGAAAAAAAAATCCTCATGGACTACAGCTTATATTTTGTAGAGATATTCATTTTCTTAGTCTAAGCTTATTATTCATTGTCCAACCCCTTGAGAAAATAACATTTATATTTTTTCAAGTTAATAATTTATTCAGAATAAAGCATTTAGAAAGCAGTCAACAGAGAAAATGTAGTCTGTTTTACAATAAAAAAATGTTGTCAGCATTGTGGGAAGTAACGCTCATGCTCGTGTTTGGGCAACTCTTCAAATTTTATATTCTTTTCAACGAAAAAAACTGCCCAAGTTGTTTCTTAATTATATTGTTTTTTTTGATCAAAAATTATATGTTTTAGTGGAAATGGTGTATTTTATCTACTCCCTCCGTTTTTTTTTATTTGACGTTCTAGGATTATGCACATAGATTAAGAACACTTAATTTTTTATCATTTTCTAAACAAAAACATCATTAATTGTTACCTAACCACAATACACCAATAATAAAATAGAAGCTATTATATCATTGGTCATCTAATATTAATTGGCTAATAAATTTTACCTAGAAAATTGAAAACGTCAAATAATTTTGGAACAAAAAATTTCCTTTAAAACGTCAATTAAAAAAAACGGAGGAGTACTATTTACCCGCTCTTATAAAGCCCACTTGACATGGAACCTAAATAAATAAATTCAACACCCCAATTTGACATGGAACTGCTTAATTCTTAATCCAATCACACAATACTCGGGTTAAAATTTATCATAAGTATCACTGTAGATTTTAATATTTCTGGCTTAATGTTAAGAAGTTAATAATGTTAGCATGCAAATTAATAAAATTTACTCCATGCGTTTCATATTAAGTGTCGTTGTAGATAATTTTTTTTATATAAAATAAGTGTTGTTTCAGACTTTCGAATGCAAAATTTATTATTTTATACTAAATTTATTTTTTATTGGTTGAAACATGATTAAGTATATATGTAGATTGTATTTTTATATAAGAATATGCCCAAAATTAATTATTTTCTCGATTAATATGAAAAATAAGTATTGACATATATATGTGATGTGTGTAATGTTCTGTATACAACTAATGCTCGATGACGTGGCTATGTAGACACAAACTCTCACTGCTGAAAGATAGTCACAAGCAAAGTCAAGCAACTGTCGAGAGAAGACTATGACATATAGGGGTAACTGAACTAACTAACCCTACATTGCATTCAATTTCTAATTTTCTTTATTTTATTTACTTGCAAGAAAACTTTAACCGTCCACAGAGTTTATGCCTCGAGGTATGACACTGAACTAGTTTTCTTTACTTCATGCTTTAGTAATACCAAGACACCACCTTTAAATGCAAATCATCTTCTATATTTTAAAATAATCCTATAGTTTAATTTAAGATTATAAATTTGATCTAACACCAAGTAAATTCCAAATAGCTTCATATGTTATTTTTATATACTCTATCGGTTGAAATGGTTGACTTCGAAAAAACACACTTAATGTTAAAAAGTGTATTAGCCCTAAAGCATATCACATTTTTTTGATCCGAATTTAGAATACCTTCGGGCAAATATTATGGGTGGACCGATTGTATGTTGGAAACCACCATGTTAACCACTTGGATCAAAATCTATTTCCAAATTAGTTAAGTAATGATAATTTAGTTGTTAGTGAAATCGAAACACATAACCAACATGAATACACGATGAGTCCCAAAAAATTACCACAAGTTTAACACTACTTAGTTGCTTTATGTTTTTAGACCCTAAATAATGGTAGATTAGGGAAAGTGGGATGAGAATAGGCAGATTAAATCTAGATCTGTTTTCTCTTTCATAATGATAATAGTACATTATTTAGTTTCTAGCACATCTTTTTCTTTGTGTGTGGCTATATAATACTTGTAGACCTTAATTATAGTTCATTCTGATGGAGACGACTCAGACGAGTGTGTTCGGCTTCAACTCGAACTCATCTTTTTACTTGAATTTCCTATGAAATTATGTATTTTAAAAGACTGTCTAGATAGGCGTAGCAACGCATTTCTTTTGATATAAATGAGCCAGTTCATATTGTACTTAAACAGAAAAAGAGAACTAATGCATCTAGATAGTTCCTATGTATGCAAAAAAAAAAGTGCCTATATTTGTGTGGATGTAACAATTGGGTAGGTGATGGACCCTCCTATAAACCCAACCACCTTTGTAGACCTTTGTCTCTATTTCCACCTTCCCATGTCCCTTAGAACATGGAGCAAATTATGGCAACTCCTCTCTACCCTCCCCCTTATTTTCTTCAATTATTTATAATTTTTCCTTATATTTATATATTTATGGTAATGACAACCTTTTACTCATTAAAATATAATTATACTACGACAAATGTAAAGTAACAAAACATTCATATATATTAAGCATAAAGCATGAACTTGAAGTATAATGGTTATAATTGAGTGTGGAGTTATATGTTAGCCAAAGTTTTAATACTAATACATTTATAGTTCATGAATTTAAAAGTATATAACTTGTAATTCCAAAGAACTTAATTATTGTACAGTAAAACCCCCTCGTTCTGCTTCCCGAATAACCGAAGCCGCATCCGAACCGATCCAAAAACCCGAACTGAATTCGAACCAAATAACAATACTTAAATGAGTATTAAATTAGGAGAGATTGCATATCTGAACCGCGAACGGGTATCGAACACCCACTCTTATACTCATTCGAACATTTTTCCAATACACTAATCAAAGCATTGTGCTGTTTTCTGTTTTTATACATATTAGAATAGAAAGAATAGTTTTTTAAATAGAATTATGATTCGTAAGTAAGTTTCTCTAATTTATTTGTTTAATTGATAAATTGATCTAAATTTAAAAGTATCATGAACTTAATTACTAATTATTCATGACTTCAAGACAAAATTATAATTATATTTAATTTGTGTGTTTAAATTTGAAAGTATCAAACATAACCTCCGTGATATAAATAGATTTTAAACCTTAGCTTTCGTAAAACGATTGGAAAACAGAAAGTAATTACAAAAAAGAAAGACAGAAAGTAAACTGGCAAACACACAAAAACAGTTTTAAAAGCTGATAAGTACTTTTAACTCTTGGAATTAATATTCGAAAGAAACCACCCATAGATTTGTTTTTTGGCCAAATAGTTTATCCTCTGTTACAATTTAAAAACCATAAACGTCATAACATGGCTACGCTAATTGGTTACTGAACCCCACGATTAATTTCTCTGACAATAACTGTGATTGGTTAGATATCTAGAGAAAGGTCAATGATTCATATAATTATAGACTGAATATATATACGTATGCATACACACGTATTAACTAATAAAAATCCAGTGTAACCGTAAGACTACTATTAATTAATATATTTCCCCAATTATATGCATCGTCTAGAGCGTATAATATAATATTAATTGTTGAAAAGTGTTGAGAGCCGGCCAACGAATGCAACATAGTAATATAAATCAGTTAACTTTGGTGCTCTCAATAACACAACACCTAAACCATTTTCCATCAGCCCCAAGAACACTTTTCTTGTTTGTTTGTTTATATTTGAAGCTGTAAGGGTTTTTTTTTTTTGTTCTTTGGTGAATATGGAGATCGAATCTGTGAGATGTGAGTGTTGTGGGTTGATGGAAGATTGCACACAAGACTACATTAGTGAAGTCAAATCTAACTTCGACAACAAATGGCTCTGTGGTCTCTGCTCAGAAGCCGTGAGGGACGAGGTGAGTCGCCGGAAGATGACTAGTGTTGATGAAGCTGTTAGGGCACATGTGTCGTTTTGTGGGAAGTTTAAAGATAATCCGGCGGTTCTTGTGGCCGACGGTATGAGGCAGATGCTAAGGAGGAGATCCGGCGACTTGACTTCCTCTGCTTCCAAGAAATTTGGCAGATCTAACTCCACCAAGTTTTACTAATTAATGATATTTTTTCTTGTTTTGTTAATTAATTAATGTATAATATTTGATGCTTTTTTGTTTAATTAATGTCATAAATGATGGTCGGTGATGCTATAACTGATCATTTGATTATATTCAGATTTGTCAATTTAGTTCATCTAGTTTTGATCTCTACAGACATTGGTTCTTCTCTTTTTTTTTGGTCAAAGACATTGGTTCTTCTCTTAAACTATTAACAATTGGGCTAAAAAGATCCATGATGCAACCACAATGCGTAATCTTGAATTCATGGCAAAGATATATTTTTTTACTACTGAGCTCAACATTTTCAAGAAAGTGCAAACGTTTATTTTTTTTCTGTTACTAACAAATCCTGAGCCTAGGTTCATAATCACCCATGTCGGAAACTAACTTAAGTTAGTCGGAACTATAAAAAAACCATGTTAAAGTTAGTGTTGGAACTTGTTTTGATAAAAATAGTTTTAGATCATTTTTGGCTAAGCTTTTGATCGAATACTTTGTCGAAATAACGATATGTTGAACACTATGAAGTAGTGTAATAATATGTCAAAATAGGAATGGAAATGGTCTTGGAGTCTCTTTCTCCACAAAGTAAGTAGCGGCCATAAGGGGAACCAACACAGTGTTGACGTCCGACTGCTATATTTATAAATAACTCTCGGTTGTAGATTAGAAAAGTATCTTTAGTGCAGTTGTTAGTAGTCAGTATGGCTTCTTATTAACCCGGGTTTAAACCCTGGTGATGCCAATTTTTTTTTGTTTTTTTCATAAAATGAAAAGTTGTATGTTTATGCCAATATTCTTTTTATCATTTTCTGTACAGAAGGAAATAAAATATATTACTATATTAATTAATAAAGAGTAATTATCTATTGTAATAATCTAAAAGAGAAAAAAAAAACCTAATCACCTTCCGTGGTTCAGCCGTATCATCATGTTCTATTTATTAAAAAGAAAAACAAACTCATCTTTCTCTTATTACAGAAAACTCAAACTCCATTTTCTTCTTCTTCATTGGCTTCTCTAAGTTGTGATTTAAAAAACTTTGATCATCATCAATTCAAGTAGATGTTAATTTATTATCTTTTGTTCGGTATAGCATGTATTTTACATTTGTATAAGAAAGTAACGATATATTTATTTACATTTTTTTTGTAGTTCAATGTATTCAAAGCGAATAAAAATGAGATAGGAGGTATAACAAAAATAAGAAAAAAGAAGAGGCAAGAATCACTAAACAAATTCAATAGCTGGTTCCATGTTACGATATGTAGTAAAATCTAACCTTCTACGCCTGATGAATCTATAGAGGAAGAGAATAATAAAAGTAGTGAAGAAGCTAGTGGGTTTGATCATGATCAAGCTGGAAACAGTGGTAAACATGGTAATGAACATGGGTTTGACGAGAATGAGAATGAAAAGGATAAAGAATATGGTGCTAAGGAGTATCAGATATATGGAGATATAAATGATCCCTCGAAGTTTGGGAAAAGTTGATAAAAGAATGAGAGATTTTACGGTTGAAAAAGGTCAAATGGCAAGACCTTCAATTTATTATCGCTTTCCAAGAGATTATTTAGGTAGATGTTTTTATCATTCGTCTTATAGCAGAAAAAATAAAGAATGGAGAGAAGCAACATAAGCGGTGGTTACTTTACTCAAAGGTGAAAGACAAATTTTTTGTTTTTGCTGTAAGTTATTTATGCAAGACAACTTAAAAATTTGTTGGCAACTACTGGGTCAAGATGACTGGAGAAATGTTTCGAAACTGTTTAAGGAACATGAAAAAGGTCATAAGCATATCACATGTATGATTCAATGGATGAAATTGGAAGAGAGATTACGGAAGAATCAGATAATTGATAAGCATGTTCGAGAAGAGATCAACAAAGAGAAAAAACACTGGAGATATGTGTTGTTGAGGATAACTGAATTTGTAAAAGTCTTGCTAAACAAAATATTGCATTTCGTGGAACAAGTGATAAGATCCATGTAGATGATAATGAAAATTTCTTGGGAATAATTGAAGTATTTGCATATTTTGATCCCGTGATGAAAGAGCATATTAGACGAATTGAGAAGCGTGAAACTCATTATCATTATCTCAGTCACATGATTCAAAATGAGTTTGATAGAGATGCTTGGGATGAGATCAAAGAAATGATCTTAAAGAAGATTCGATATGCAAAATATTTTTCAGTTATTCTTGACACCACTTTCTGATATCAGTCATCGGGAATTAATGTCCATGGTTATTCAATGTGTGGATATTTCTGAGACTTCTGTGAAGATTGAAGATTTTTTTTGACATTCTTGGAAATCAAAGACAAAATAGGAGAAGGATTTTTGACACACTTCAAGATGGGTTGCATAGTCTTGGACTGAGTATATATGACATTAGAGGGCAAGGTTATGATAATGGATCAAACATGAAAGAAATGAGTACAAAACATGTTGCTTGAAATTAATCCTAGGGCTGTCTATACACCATGTGGTTTTCATAGTCTGAATCTTGTACTTTCTGATATCGCTTCCTCATCATCGATAGCAATATCATTTTTGGAATTATTCAGCGCATATATTGTTAGTTTGCTTCTTCTACAAAACAATTGTGAAGTTTTTTAGAGAGATTGTGAAATGGTGTTACAGTAAAACACTATTACAAACTCATTGGGAGAGCCACATCAAAAATGTAAAGCAATACGATTCCAGTCTCCACAAATACGAGAGGCTTTGATTTACTTGGATGAGAATAGTGCAAATCGAGGAACAAAGAAGTGATACTAAGTCTCTTGCAATGAGTGAAATTTATGGGAGTGGGAAGCTTTGAGTTTTTGTTTGGAATGATTATTTGGCAAGAGCTTTGTTTGTTGTTAACAAAGTAAGCAAGATCCTACCAGTGAGAAGATATGAATATTGATATTGTTATTGTTCAAGTGAAAGGTTTTATTTCTTTCTTAAAGACTATAGAGAAACATGTTCCAAAGAACAAAACTAGAAAGCTGAAAAGATCGCTCCTACTATGGAAATTTATCATGTATTCTCATGAAAGCAAAACGGTTCATTAAAAATAAGCAATACCATGATGAAGAGCCTAGAAAAAATGACAGAGATGTAATATTTACAGCATAAGAAAATTTCATAATCAATTAATTCATCAAAATTGTGAATCAGAGTTTGGTTTCTTTCGAAAAAAGGTTTGTTCTGCTCCAAAGTTATGAAAAAACTTTTGGATTTTGTTTGATCTAAAGTAGCTGAAGTTGACAAATGATGATGAATTCATGGTTTCTTGTGTCAACCTTGAAGTTTTTTTCAAACATGGTAATTGTTCTGATATTGATGCTAATGAATTAGTTATGGAGTTGAAGCCTTTAAGAGGGACTTTACCAACAAATATTCAGATAGTGGCTGAGGTATTGGATTTTCTTAAGAAGGTGGATACTTGTTATCCAAATAATTGAACTTTATATCGTATAATGATGACAATTCTTGTTTCAGTTGCATTGGTAAAAAGAAGCTTTTCGAAGTTAAAACTCAACAAATCTTATATACGATCGAATATCTCATAAGAGAGATTAAATGGTCTGACGATTATATCGTTTGAAAGAAAAGTGACTAAAAAGTTAGATTACACAAGTTTGATGAATGAATTCGTTAATAAAACGGTAAGAAAAAATATTTTTAAAAAATAATAAATTTTTATCTTTTTTATTATTTTGCAAATTTATATTATTGTTTGACAATAGATTTATATATAAATGTTTGAGTTTTTTCTTATACCAAAACAACAATTTTTTTTTTATTTGCTTCTCGTCTTCCAAAACTCAAGAGTCAAGACCGGCACTGGCTCCACACAAGCTATCATATTCTGCATCTAAAAACAAAAATATCTTCAGCGCTTCTTGAGATTCTCACAATCACCCAACACACACAAACAGGCTTTCTTTCCAATTTGGTCATATGTAGCCCATTTATGTACGGGACCATATTGATAGTAACAGTAATTAGTTAAAAAAAAAAGAACTCTAAGTGGAACTGAAGTGTTAATTCTGCTTCTAATCGTCCAGATTTTCAATCTCTGGATCATTATATTCCACTTGATAACATCTCTTTCCTGCTAGAATTCAATGGAACTCAAACCATCCGGACCGGAGTACAAATACAATGTTGACGGGTTAACCTACGTTTAATTGGACTGTTAATTGGACTGATGATGCGCTTTGGGCCTTTGGCTTCAACTAAACTAATGTCTGTTATATAGATAATCACAAATCCTGCTGAAACCGTCAATTAGAAGCCCAAGTAACTCCCCTAAATGGACTTTACATATTGGACGATATTTCGTTAAAACATCAATGGCTTTGTCAAAAAAAAAAAAAAATGTATCATGTACTTTTAATAATTAATTTTCGAATAACAACATAATTTAACTAGTATTTAGAAACCATATAGCGAATAATACCGTAGTTTGATCAATTAAATTAAAATGGCAAACCAGACTTACATGGATAAACATAAAAACGGAATGGATGATATACAATAGATGAAAAAATAAAAAAATCTCTTTGGTTCACAAAAAATAAAAATATTCTTTCAAATCATCTTCTCATTCGGAAAGACCAAAGAAGTTTCGTTGCGTGTCTTTTTGTTTTCCAAATGTATTGCTACCAAACATTTGTGTCTCTGTCTTCCGTACGTCTGTCTTGCATTAGATTCACCATTATAATTTTATTAACATCTCTAGCTAACTTATAAATTCGCACGGCTCTCATTTAACTACATTGAAACACATTGATCATTTGGTACTTTTCATTCAATATGAATCATCTGTTTTTTTTTGACAACCATTTATTTAATTTAAAGAGATAAAACTTCATTAATGATAACCGTGGTTTTTTTTGAGCAAATAACCGTGCGTTTTTCTTAATCAATTTCTAAACTAATTATAAACCTTCACAGCACATCTAACTTAACCTGTATATTTGAAACAATACACGAATAAGAAATTTTATGTTAATTCATATTTTAATAGTAGGCATGGGCATCCACGTTCTCCGGTTGGGTTCCGGGTTGGGTCTTATGGATCCGGATCCTTCGGGTCTTGGTAATTTAGACCCAGTTAGGTACTTATAAATTTTCGGATCGGTTTCGGGTCAAATTTTATCGGGTCCGGATTGGTTCGGGTCCACTTGTCTTAGACCCGTTAATACCTTTCTTTGGATCTTATGATGTCGAGTCGTTTCTAGGTATTTTGGATCTATTTTCGGGTAATATCACATATTTCATGTAGGTTCTTGGTACTTCAGATCGGTTTTACATATTTTGGATCTGAAATGTGAGTTTCAAATCTATTTTACCCATGAACTTGTATATTACCTGAACATAAAATCATAGCCATTTCAAAACTGTAATAACCATGACAAAAAACAATTAAAAACCTGCAATACCACATATATTCAAGTCAAAGAGGTTTGAATAAGTCATTAAGTTTATATAGGGAAATGTAAAAAGTACATCGGGTTGTAGAGTAAGTTGTTAAGTTAATAAAATGACGGTTCCAAAAATACCCGATCGGATCTCGATCGGTTCTGGACCCGAACCTGATACCCGCGGGTTTTCCATCGTTAGATCCAATAGAGTAAATTCTCGGTTTCGATTCCGGATCCGAATCTCTATTTTTGGGTCGGTTCCAAGTTGGGTCTTTGGGTCCGGGCAGTGGCGGATTGCAGAATCAAATTTGGTAGGGGGCACATTTATTTTTCACTATATTTTACTTTTAAGTTATATGCTTTATAACAATTGTTAAAGAAATAAAAAATTAGATGGAGGCACGTGCCCCCGTATGTTATACTCTACGTCCGCCACTGGGTCCGGGTAAAATGTCCTGAAACAAAAGGTCTGTTTATTGATTTACAATGCATTTAAAAAAACAATAAGGATAATTTAACTAAACATGACTTTTTAATTATGTAGAGCATCGTAAGATACATACAACAAATCACATACAAAATTATCCAGATACGTAAAAGTTTTAAACATAAAATTAAAAATAATTTGAATTCAGTTATTCAGTTCTATGTAATAATAAGTTTTCATCATAAAAAAATCAAATACTTAACTCTACTAATCCACTAATCTCCAAATACCCCTACTATATCATTAATTTGTTTTTATGACAAAATCGTTAATTTGTTTTAATCTAATCCTTCAACTTTAAATATTTAGCCATATCTAATGGATCTTAATATTGGAATTTATATTTTCATCTTCAAGTAACATAGTAATTAGTCTGCCCAATAAGAAACCATCTCAATTACATAATTACATAACTAAACTATTAGCACAATAGATCATACTCCTCAACAATATTTACGTTTAAATTTTTACTAACCATTACAGATCTCATAATTTACAAGCATATATATGTTATAATTTATAAACAATAGAAGGATAATATTTGGTTAGTTTTGATGTTTTCGGATTTGGAATTTCATGTTAATTTGTCAAAATATACAAATATTTTAAATTGATGCCAAAAAGGTTACTCTTAATATTTATAAATGACATTACATGTTACTAACCAGTAATTTTTTTAAAAGTAAACATCATAAAAATGTTCTAAAATATTTTTGTAGCGTTATAAATGGAACCGCATGATCCAACTTTGTTTTGAATATTAATTAATACAATTAAAACAAGGGTAGTTCGGTAAATGAAGAAACTCCCTTATCTCATTTTCAGATCCTCTTTTCTTTCTTGCTACCGCCTTTTGCACCCATTCATAAGAAGAAAAAAAAGACGCAATCTTTTCTCATCTCTTCCATTGGTTTCCTCTTCTCTACTTTCTCATTTATTTATACTCTTCAATCGCAAAAGATTCGATCTTTCAATGAAATAATCAAAGATTCTGATAATAAAAACCAAACCTTTATTCATCTCTGGAGGGTTTCGTCATCTCTTGTTTTTTTTTATGGTTTTGATTCCTTTGAATCGATCTGTTATCCCATACTTGAGTTTGATCCTATCGCTTCTCACCACTCTAACAATCGAGAAACCCGACCCGGAAGCCATGAGAGTCCATCCAATCCCCAGAAACCTCAACACCACCTTGATCCACCATCATCGTCGTCATAACCCGACCCGAGAACCCGGAAAGAATCTCCGTCGTTTACCGCACATCTTCAACCGCGTTTCTTGAGCTTCCGTTAAGGTCCGAAGCAGACGTTTCCGTGGAAGAGAGACACGACTGTTTCAGATTCGTGGCGGAGACGGAGGGTGTCTGCGACGGCGGGGAAATGAGGGCGTACGTGGTGGATATCCATCCGGGTATTACCAAGATCGTTGTGAGGACGAACGGGTTGTCTTTGGGGTTGTCGTTGGACGAGTTGGAGCTTGACATGTGGCCGTTTTAGGCTTCCGGAAACGACAAGGCCTGAGCTTGTTACGGTGGTTTGTGTTGATGGGGTTTTGATTGTTACGGTGCCGAAGATGGTGGTAGAGGAGGAAGATGGTGGTTTTGGACAAGGTATGGAAGTGGGAGGCTAGTTCTTGTTCAGTAATGCTCTGGAAAAAAACAAAAATACAGTTTGTTTGTTTGTTGTGTAATGATGTCTTAAAAAGATTTGCTTCTGAATGTTTCGTTTGATATTGTTTGTTAGCCTTTACTTTTTGTTGGCTGAAATAAAAAAGAAAGGTGAGACTTTGGTTGATCTCTCCTTATTCTCTTCAATGCAACCTCCAAAAGCTGAAGAGTAGTTCGATATTGTATGTGAAACGTTTAGGTAGTAAAAATAGAATTGGGAATTGTTGAAACGGTTTGTGTCATTCATTATGAATGGATTAAGAGTATTGGTACATTGTGTATATACATTTTGCCTCTTGCAGGTTGCTTGATTTGCACCTGACTTGGGATGAGACATAAGAGCACACATTTGGGCTTGAAGCTTTCGACTGCAGTTTCTTCGAGGTCTACATGTTTAACGTCTGCAGCTATTACAATGATGTTAACAAAGTTGCTCAACGTTTCACTATCTTAATTGCAGTTTTTATTCAAAAAGCATGGGGAGTTTCTCCACCTCGGTCAGTGACGAAACTCATACTTTGAACTAGAATGTGACTGTCTGGTCCCAAATCCAGTGTCAAGAGCTTGCTCCACGACATCTTTACTGGGCTCAAACTTGGTCATGATCAATATCTACATACCAGCAAGCTTATCTTCCCTAAACACATGATAGATACACCAAGCCATTCCTAGCAATAAAGAGCAGGCGCATAAGCTCTTTCCATAGTACATGCAACATAAAGCATACATGAGATTCCAAGCCTTAAACAGGTTCAGGAGTCTGCAACATTAAACCCCAAAAAAAAGAAAAAAAAGGCCCGCTAAATAATAATACAACAGGACTGGCTTAAAATGGTAAGATAGTCAAAAGGCTACACTTGAGGCCAGATTTGATTTTCATCAGAGGAAGAAAGCCTTTAAGAGGAGTGAACTTTGAGAGGATCTCTGCTTCACGCTTAAGTGCATTATCTTTCTTACATTCCCATTCATGCCTTCTTAGAGTTAGCTGACTGAACTTCCTGCACCACTTTAGGAATCGAGTTCGCCACCATCTTCTGTCCATAGCTAAGATCAACCTTCTCTTTCTCCTTGCTCCCTATGTACCGCTTCAGCTCAGCCCTTCTAGCTTGAAGCTGAGCAATTTGGTCATCGATCTGGCGGATTGCCTGAGAGTTTTCATCTACTTCCATCTGTATACTCCCTAGCTTATGCCTCAGATCGCTGTACTCGTACTTAAGAGATGCTACTTTAGCTTTGTTAAGCTCTAGCGCAGAGAAGAACATGTCTGCTTCTTCAATCACACTTTTGTTCTCCTGGAACACTTCACTGAACGTTGGAATCTCTTCAATAAGCTTCAGCCTCACTATCTCTTCAGCGGAAAGGTTTGGATCTTTCCTCAGTTTAGTTGCTAATGCTGCTATCTCTGCAGCATCCTTGGAGCCGAACAAAGTGGTGAGATCTTTCTCCAGGAGAGACGAGATGTTCATTCTAGCTTCAGCCCATTCATACTCTCTCATTGGAGAGCTTGCACTAACGAGACCAGAGGAAGACTCTCTCCCAGCTTCTTCTTGACCCTGATGAAGCAGGTTCTCAAGAGAGTTCAGGTAGCTGTCAAACTCTATGGGGTCAACATCAATAGGCTCATGCGAGACCGCGAGGACACCGTTCATAGGAGAGACATAGATGTGAGGGATAGAAACATCTTCTTCCTCAAAGTTAGCTCTGCGTTTCTTTCTCCTGCCACTAGTGTTTGGTCCAGTAGCAGGTTCACCTTCCTCATTCAGGTTGTTCAAGTCCACAGCGCCACCGTTCTGCTGGTTAGAAGGGCGTCTCCCGGATTGCCGAGATGCTTTTGGTTTGGTGTTGGATTGAGTTCCAGTGGCAGGAGTTGTGGCTCCTTTCTCTTCTTGTTGCCACTACCTCGAGGAGTTGCTTTAGGTTTAGGTTCCACAGGGTCATACGTCGGCATTGGATTCCTCTTCCTCTGACTGTACCGAGAGTTTCCTTCTTTAGTATTCTCATCTTTCGGAGCAGCTTCAGTCTGTACTTCCTTCGGTGTCTCCTCAAAAAGAGACGCAGCATCAACTACAACAAATAGGCTTTGCTCAAACTGAAACACCAGAGTTGTTAAAATATGAACTTTATTGCAATGTCTTACCTTTGTTTGCAGGCTGGAAGAGAGCAGGGATCTTCCAGCTAAACGATGCAAAGAATGCATCAGCATCCATGTCAGGGAAACTTGACTGGATATAACGGGCAAGAGTGGTTTGCTTGCGAAAGATTTTGGAACATTCTTCTGTTGAAGCCTTTGAGGAAGTATCAGGAACCTGTCTTGATGAAATCCCAGTAGCAGTCACTCTCCTACCAAACTCTCCAAGTCCAAACATCACCAGGGCTTGGCCAATCAACAGGGCATAAGGCAGACCTTGACCAGTTGAAACTGTGGGATAGCTGGAAGTTGGTTGAGATCAGTTTCTCCATGAGTGAACGAGCTGTTGTCTACGCTTCTCTTTCCATTTTCCTTGGCTTGAAGGACACTGGCTCTTGAGAGGTCTCTTCCCTCTTGAAACCGTTCTCCCAGAAGTCGTCCTTCTCTTGCTGAGTGGCGTGGAATGGATCAGATTCGTTCTCTCGGTACGTTGAGAGTGGGACAGGTTCAGTGTCTTGGTAGGTACTGATTGGAACTGGTTCAGCATCAAACCTGTATGTAAATTAACAGTAGAGGAGCTGAAGATAAGTGTGATAAAAACAGGTTAAATAAACACAAATCATCTGCGACAGAACTATATGATATGTTGGTTTCAATATAAACGTAACGGTTTAAAGAAGAAAGCTTTCTCAAGTAAAATATGAAAAACCGACCATGGAGACTCCAGACACACACACACACACATAATCGGTTAATGCTAAAAGACGCAACCTTTCTTTTTGTAGCAGCAGTTAGGATAATTAAGAACCCTAAACTTTTGCTCAATCCCAAGTTCACAACATTCTCAAAGACAACATTGTTCTCATCTAGTATAAACACATGAACTCTTGTCAGAATGTTGATAGATATTTGCTTAAACATTACAATCTAGGTGGTCTAAAAGAGGGAGACTGGTCTCATTTTCCGACCATAACTCACTTCAAGATTCTTATTTGTTCAAGGAAGTAGCCTCAGAGATTCACATACATGATAACCAAAAAAAACAAATCAAAACAAAAGGCTTATGTTTTCAGGATTATAAGTAAGAAGAAAAATTACCCAGGAGGAGTTTGACCGATCTGTTGATGCATATCGATCGGAGAATAAAACGGAGCAGACATGTCCGTCCACTCAGACCCTCTGCACAAGAGAAACATCGAACCCAGTTAAAGCAAAAAGTTCAGTGATAGGAAGCATGAAAGTTATAAACTTTGTGTGTGATTGTGAAACAAGAACGAACGTTTTTACAAGGCAGATCTAAGCTTAGCTCGGGTCTCAGTTTCCTCTGAATTATCTTTTCATCATGGAGAGATGTGGTTTAAGTCTTGAAGCTGAACTGGAAACGAGGAGAATTGACCATTATGCCATTGATGTGGGTTCTGTCCTTTTCTCGAATGTAAAAAGATCTTATGTCAACTATGGTATTCGCACCCTGTTTCTTTGGTCTTTTGTTAGTTTGTACCACTTTCTAGTGCCAAAATAAAAGTATTTTCTTTTAGAAAAAAAATATACAATTAGAAATAGGTTAAATTTGTAGAATAACTATATTGGGAAGAAAATTTATAAACTAATCATATAATAAAGCTGTTTTTGGATGTGACTTTTTCACACAAAAATTGACCAAATTGTCCTTTATACATTGCACGTGATTGTGTTGAAAATATTATGTGCAAAATGACAAATAATACTATACTATATTTGATAAACAAATAGTATAGAATAATTCATTCATACATAACACAATTCAATGAATTGTTGTGACAGAAAGTGATGAGATGAGTGGTGACAATAGTGAAGGAGATCATGGCGGCTACAATGAAATAACTGGTGATGGCGCTGATGTATAAGTATGTATTGAGGTGGAAAATGAAATAAAATAAGCATATGTGAAGCTGATGGAATGGAGTGTTGAAGGAGAAAATTAGAAGGTGAAAAAGATGATTGAAAATGAAAAGAAAAAAATGAGTGGGATAGGCGTAATGTGCACAGTTAACATATAATACTATACTATATTTATAAAACATATAGTATAGACAAAATGATTTATAGCAATAACATAAAAACAAACATAATATATATTATTGTAAAAAAAATATTTACATTGTTGTTGAGAGATGATAAAAGTAAGAAAAAACAAAAAGAAGAAGAAGAAGAAGAACAAAGAGAAAAAAAAAAGGAAGAATATGTACTATACTTTAACTATAAAACAAAATACTATGTTATAGTATTGTAAGAATGCTCTAAAATTTGTGTATCATTTATGTCAAAAATGTATTGTTTTGGAAATAAATTGTATTTGCAATTGATCTAGAGTATATTTTTAGAAAAATTTAGACCAATCAATTCATATCAATGACATACAATTGTATATATTACCATAAGGGTATGCATTCTATTATATTTTTAAAATTTTAAGAAATATAGAATAGAAACATATTGATCACTTTATATACATGTTTTTATGTACGATTACTTATGTATTTTATTTGGAAAATATGTAATTGTTTTAAAAAATTGAAAAGATGACATGGTCAGAAAATAAACTATATTCTTTTAATAAGATCAAAAATTTCATTTAATTATTTGATAAATATTTGAAATAGATAAAATGAAAGAGGAAAATTTTTTAAGTTGAATAAAGAATATAAAAATGATGTGGTTGTGGTTTCAGTGGGCTAATCTGGTCATTAATACATAAAATATACAGAATATCATAGCCTCTTCTTGCTATGGTCATTTACTTAAATAAGCTTCTTTTTATGGTTATTTGTTATAATTTCTCTTAGAAATACATGGACGAACCCATTTTTTTTTTTGCTGAATGGTGTAAATAGATGAGTTAGTAATTAAGAAGTAAATGAGTATGGATCAGTGAGGGTTAATTGCCATTTCTTTGAAGGAAAAAACAAGTAAAAATAGGCAATTTTCATTTCCACTCTGATGATTGATGATTCAATGCCATAGGTCACATTCAAGACATTCAAGACGTTGCTCCTATGTAGTAGAATGGAGTAGCCATAGCCATAGCCATAGCCATCGGAAGTGGTATGCTTCTATCCTTGAGCCCTGCTCCATAAGAATTGCAAAAGCAAGACCAGGTGCAACCATGTATGAACAGAGAGGACAAAGAACCATTTCAATGGCCGCTACACACATAACTAGAAACCACAAAACCGAAGGTTATATGATCCTTGAGAAATACTTACTCTCATCTGAATCAAGAAACGCTTAAGAACATATGAGTCAGAATCATACGTCTGTCACACCTAAAATGTCGTCGGTTAAGACAGGTAGATGTTGTTGTTTGGAGCTTTTGTTACAGTGTTCCTTCACAGTGACAATAGTGTAACCTGTTTTAATACTATGTTTTCTCTTAGTTAAAGTATAATCAAGCCATCTTAAAAGATGGAGGAAACACAAAGAATCACAGTGAGGCTATAATAGTCATACAAAAAGTGATGATGAAGTATCTAATCAGTTAATTTGAAATTGAATTTACATAAGGCGAAACTGTTTATCAGAATTACGAATGCTTACATATCAAATAAACATAAACTTGGATTCATATATTCTACATTGTCTGACTACTCACATCTTGTTATCATGTTATTATACAAAAGAGACAATCAAATCGTCCAATCAAAACTAAATAACTAATCCGTCCAAAGCTCAAACCATCGATTCTTCGTATATTTGGCTTAATGATTCCCATGCAAACAATTTTCTTCATGGAGTATCATCAACTGTTCAGCTACCTAACCAATCACACGATCACAAATTAAGTTTACAAGTAAATAAATCACATTTCAAATATAAAAAGTACCTCTTCAATGCTGCCATCTTCCATCTCTGTGTTGAAAGAAAGAAGCAAGCTCTCATGTAGAAAACTCTCTATCTCATCCACTGTAATCACTGTCATAACTTTATATCAATACCTCAAATAATATTTGAAGAATAACAAGAAAAAAGCAAAACGAACCATTTGGTTGAGACAAGAGATGAAAAAGATCGTGAGCAAGCTCATGAGATTTCTCGAGAGAATCGTTGCCTCCCCACTTATTCTTCACGGCCATCTGAAGCCCACCCCACCGAGAAAGAAGCTCTCCGATGCTTCTCTTGAGATCAGAGTCGTCGTCGGCCATAGGACGCACGTGCTTGTGTAGATACGTGGCCGAGAGCACGTGAGCGTTGAACGTTTTTCCACCGGTTCCCATATTTTTGGCCGGAGAACCGAAAGGGTCTCTTTCCTGGCCAAAGATCAAATGGTTCTTCCGCCTTGTTGCTCCGTTAAAGTAAACAGAGAACAGATGCCGGAAGATTTTGCGTATGGGAACACAAAGAGAAAAAAAAATAGAAAAGTCAAATGAAACGTTGTGTTTGTTTGTTGTATAGATGTTTTCCTAAAATGGCAAAGACCAAAAAAAGGAGAGAGATCCGACAAGTTAGGGAAAGTTGTTTGAGTTTGCCAAAACGACAAAGATTTGTTCTTTGACTACTTCAGAGTTCAGACATATTGGTTGACTTTTGTTTCAGTCTTTCTTGTTGTGATCTTGTCTTAAATCGGAAACGTGTCCGATGCTCGACGACACACTTGATACTGTAGGTAGATAACGAGAATAGATCGGTCTGATACATCATCTATGCATTATCATCATGCTATAAACTTGGAAACATGACACGTGTGTCCCTTAGTCCCGTCATTGACAAGTGTCAAAGTCTCACAGTGCTGGTCCCACAACTCGTGTACCTCTTTATATACTACGTTGTCTCTACGACCTGTTGTAACACAAGCATAACATCAGAGAGAGATGAGCCAACAAGAGCATCCACGTAAGCCACAAGAGCCGGTGAAATACGGCGACGTGTTTGAGGTCTCCGGGGAGCTAGCTGATAAGACCATAGCGCCTGAGGATGCAAACATGATGCAAGCAGCGGAGACACGCGTCTTCGGACACACTCAAAAAGGTGGTACAGCCGCCGTTATGCAGTCTGCAGCTACTGTCAACAAACGTGGTGGCTTCGTCCAGCAAGGTGAAGCAACCGACCTCGCGGCTGAACAAGGTGTCACCGTGGCGCAAACTGACGTCCCTGGTGCACGTGTCACTACAGAATTCGTCGGCGGACAGGTCACAAGGGATCATTTTCAAGATTATATTTGTTTTCCATATAATCATCTTCTTTTGTAACGATGAAGATTGTGTTTAGGTCGTTGGACAATACGTGGAGCCGATGCCTGTGGCGACTACTGCGGCTACAGACGCTGAAACGTTGGGACTGAATTTGCAAAGTGCAATAACAATAGGAGAAGCACTGGAGGCAGCTGTACAAACCGCTGGAAACAAACCGGTGGATCAGAGCGATGCAGCAGCGATTCAAGCGGCTGAGGTTAGAGCCTCTGGCACCAACGTCATTGCTCCTGGTGGTATAGCCGCTTCAGCTCAATCCGCAGCTAATCATAACGCCACTGTGGACCGTGATGAGGACAAAATCAAGCTCGTTGATGTTTTGGCGGTTAAACACCAATCTTCAAAACATTTCCCAGAGTTCCCCAGCTAAACAAGTGTGTTAATGTTTTTGAACCGCATTTTCAGGGAGCGACGGGGAAGTTACAGGCGGATAAAGCCGCAACGAGGCAGGATGCAGAGGGAGTGGTGAGCGCTGAGCTGAGGAACAACCCTAACTTGACTACTCATCCAGGTGGTGTGGCCGCTTCTGTTACCGCTGCGGCTAGGCTGAACGAGAAGGCGGATATATGAAAAATCCAGTGACAGGAAGATGGTTGTTAATAAAGCTTCTGTTTAAGAACTTGTGATGTAAGATCGCCTAGGTTTTTGTGTGTTTGGTTCTGTTGGTCAAAAAGGTTCAAAGATAATGTAAAGGTTCCAAACATGGAGACTTTCATGTTAAAACTAAAGCTTCTCTGTAACTCTCTCCGTCGCTTAGAGGATGAAGGTAGATGATAATGATAACCTCTAAGCAAAAAAACTGATATCTATAGATGGCCATTCTCCAGTCTACTGAGTTTTGTAACATGCCAAAACATTTGAGTGTTCTCCAGAGAAACATAGCAAAAGAACAAAAAAAAGAAGATACAAGAGTAAGGGAGAAAGTGTTACTGGCTGGAACTGGCAGCAGCTCCAACAAGAACACCTTGAGCATTACCTTCCTTTTTGTTACTACCTTCTTCCTTGGAATCATCCTGCTTCCTTAGCCTGATCTGATACTTAGCTTCAAACTCCGTCATATCTTTCTTCTTCTTCTCCAACGTCTCATACAGCTTCCTCACAACCTCCTCGAGCCCTTCCTTGTTGCGTTGGACAGCAGGGAGCACCTCTCTGATGGTCCTCTCGACAAGAACGCCACCAATCATGCGGAAACACTTCCTAGATTGGTCGAGAGGCTGAATGGCGTTGATGACGAGAGAGTGTTCGCTGACTTGCATCTCGAGATCAGTGATGTTGGAATAGATTTGGCTCATCTCTGATCTCATGGACTCGTAGATGTTCAGAACAGCTTGCTCGTTCGGAGGTTCTCTCAAGCTAGATTTGCTAGCCATTTGCTTCTGTCCTACTAATATCATACCATCTCATGGAATCAGTACAAGAACACACCACAAGCGTATGTTGTGTATGAATTAATAATAATGAATCTACATCAAACTCAAGTCATGTAACATATGCACACAAAGCATCTAAATTTATTTATGCAAAAAGAAGCAAGTCCACATCCAAATAATAAATACGTAATCCTAAACATACAAGCTCGAAATTAGGGTTTCGATGTCATTGATTTCAACGACTCCATATCTAGGAGCTGTTTGGTTCGACTAGTCTAGGTTTAATTTTCCGACAAGGAGCTTGTTACGGACAATTCTCGAGAGAACTAGATCCTGTTTTAACTTTGAGAGGCAGTAATCAGACACACACAAAAGAACATACCTTTAGATCGTGTAAGGATTTGCTAGGGGAAGAGACAGATCCAGAGAGAGAGAATGCGGCGCAGAGAGTGAGGAAGAAGAACAAGCCCAGGGTTGGGTTTACTACATAAATTGAACCGGTTTTTAAGACTAATATTGTACCGGTTTTGTGATACTATGATTAACAAACCGGTTTTGAGATGCGGTCAAACTTTTAGAGGAGTTGGAAAACAAAAGGTATCAAAGCAGATTTGTTTATACATATTTACATTGACTGTGGAGAAAAGGTACCTAGGTAACTATTAACTATACAACGCAATGGAGAAAGGAACACAGTAAGTTAATAAATACACGATGTTTATGTTAATATATGCACATATACGAAGTAAATGATTATTTGGTGGGAACATCAAAATTAGATGTAATTGATTTTAAAAAAGTTTATGGGATCAAACTGTAATTAATCAAAATATCAAATTTAAAAATCAAAAAACTAAGTTTAAAAAAAATGAATTGTGTACATTAAATTTTGACTGAGTAAAAATTATAGAAAATAGTTGACAACAAAAATAAGATATTTTTTATATTCAATTTAGTATATCATTAAAACAACATTGTTTAAGAAAACAAAAGAGGAGCTGCAAAAGAAAAAAGAAAACAGACTTCGGTGATGTGATATGACTAGGTTCATTCTCTTCATCTGTGACTACCTTATTGGATGGGTTTGAAGCAAACTTGGAACATAATTGAGAAATAAATGGCAGCTTGGTGAATATTTAGATTCTTCTTTACAAGGGATTAATGTTGTAACATCTTTCATCCTCTGGTAATAGTGTATACCATGAGCTCCTTGGCCTTACTACAAAACAATGCCATTTTCTTTCTCTCGTCGAGCACAAAACTTACGGGAAGAAGAGCTCCGTTACTGTGGTCCAGTGTTAAAGGATATGTTCACGTCAACGCGGCTTCAGTATCCAGTATCAATTTTATTTTGTCACCCACATGTCCATACTTGATGTAACACTGCGAGGTCTTCTCCAACAACTGATAGAATAGAACATTCCAACCGTAATACCGAGATAATTAGGGAAGAGACAGGCTTTTAACTCTCTTTTGTAAATCGAAACACAGTAAGAAGTCATGTTTTTTACATAAGTTAGGCCCAGTAAGTATTTCCTTGATAGACATGCACATATCTGAGATAACTGGGGTTCTCGGTACCGCGCTGCTGCTCCGCAAACGCTGTCTTGTGATTATACGCATCGTTGTCAACCTCCGTGCTCGAGCCGCTCGTCATCTTCAACCTCCGAGCTCGAGCTGCCGTTGTCTCCTACGTCACTGTCTCTTCAGATTTCTGCTTACCGATTGTGTTGCTCTCCGGATCACTTGAGATTCATCTAGGTCTCTCAGCGTCAATATAATTGGTTTTAGAGCTAATCTCATTCGTTTGATGGATTATTTAGCCTCAATCAGCTTCAGACTATTTGAAGCTCTTTCAAACTATATGCTTCAATGGATTCAAGTGAATATTTCATGTGGATCTATCCACTTCGAGCAAGTTTTTTTTTGTAACACTTCTATCCGTGTTTACTTGTTTTATTGTTATTGTTGTCCACATTATTGTCGAGCATAACTCCGATTGTAATCGTTTAAGCGCCTTCACTTAATTAATGAAATTTGTGCACAAAAAAAAAGACACGCACCAATTTGGTAGTTCCAAGTGACAGAGTAACGTTTATCAAGAACTCTCCACGAATCAGAGCCAAACTCATAATTTCAAAAACTGGCCCGTCTATTTCCTTACGTTTCCAATACCTGCATGATTTTGTAGGTATGGCAGATTTTGGTGTTTTCGTATCCTAGAACAAACTTGTAGTACCCATCAATAACTATTATTGTATTGGATCCACCTGGTTTTCCCCTAAACATGGATTCCAAAGCACGAGTCTACTGTCGATGGTGGTGCATAATACAACGTCAGCAGTGAAAAACATCCCTGCATCTATATAGACTTGCTCATAATCTTTAGTTTAAGTTCATCTTTAAACTCTGCTGAGGGAGGAACAACGTCGATTTCATTGGAAAGAATATAAACTCCTTTGTTTGAACTGAGTTAGTCGGTATTCGTACAGTAGTACTAACTCGTCGAAGACGTGTTATTAGAATTGGTAAGAGTATCGGTTTACAAGTAGGGCTGGGTATCAAGTGTGGTTTTGGTTTGAGTATTTCGGGTATCGGGTAGGGGAATAGAGGATCCATTTACTATTTTGCACTATTTTGGGTTCGGTTCGGTTTCGGTTCCAGTAGTTTTCGATTCAGTTCAGCTCGATAGTAAACAAAGAACGGAAATACTTGAAAATTTGATTCTCATTTGGTTTTCAGTTCCGTTTCGGTTAGGTAAAATAATCAAATAATTAGATATTCGGATAAAAATACTTGGATATTTGAGATACTTTAGAGATCGATGATAAAATATGTGGATTCTCTTCAAATACTTTCGGGTAGTTCTGAGACATTTATAATAATTTATTTTTTTCAATTATTTTGGGATACTTTTAATAGATTTTTGAATTATAATATATATTTAGGTATATTATAAGTATATAAATTAATATTTTATATATTCTTGTACTCTTCGGTTCAATTCTGGTTGGATCGGTTATTTGGGATATAAAATATAAAACCTATTCGGGCATTTAAGAGTTGCGTCCCGATCTAGGTTCAGCTATTCGGTTTGGTTCTTCGTTCGTTTTTTGGCTATGCTAGTTCACAGTCGGAGAGTGAACAGAAAATAGCGCTGCTCTGAGAGCATAGCCGAGAAAAATAAATAGTCGACAAGAGAATATAATGAGTAAAACTTAGTTTCTAGCCGCTCCAAAATGTGTGTCCATTTTTTGGATCTAGCTCTCTTTGCTGCCATAGTCTTTCCTTTATACACAATGTTCTTCTCCTTCTTACTGTAAGCCACTTCGATCTACTGGGCTTGCAATTTTACCATTGGCGAGCTTTTAGGCATGTATTCTAACTGGGTATGGATTGACCGAGTTGATGCAATTTAGCCTGTGACGACCGAGTAAAAGTAGTAATTGGGCCGAGTCCAAGCATCACTTTGATCATGTTCCGGACCGAACCGGTCCCAAGTCAGGCTAATGAGCCGAATCATCTTATTTGATGGGTCTTGTGGAAGGATATAATTCATCTCCTACATCTTTAACATGATTAACATGAGACTCCTCAGAGCTTTATGCAAAGTGTTTCCTGTGGGCGAATCCTTTGGTCTTTGTAAATTGTAAAGTGTTTCATCGTTTACAAACTTGAATCGCTAGTCGTTTCAGAGAAATGCTTGGAACTCTAGAAAGTATTTCCTCGACCAAATCTGGAGGAAATCTGACATCAACAATGGTTTCTCTGTAGAAGTAGATGTGGTCTCTCTTTGTGGATCAGATCTCCAAGGACGAAGAAAGCCCTCTCTAAGTGAAATTAGGGGTTTTGAGCTTTTCACGCTTGGCCTTCTATATATATAAACAAAAGAAACAATTTTACCTTCATATACTTTCTCTGTGGATTCCTGTTTTTTAAACTTTATTTCAATTCTTTTGTTTTTTCAAAATTTACTTATAAAAAAGGAAACTGTGAATCAGCAATATGTCTCAATTAATTTGAAAACACATACATGACTGGCCCCCTTGTGGCATGATTAGGGCCCCAAAAATAGTCACGTTGGCTTTCTGTATACGTTTGCAAGAGATCTATACACATTGTGGTGGTGTTGAGACATAAAAAGGGGAGAAGTTTCTATGAGAAAGAGAGCGAGGTTTTTTTTCAGACAGCCACATCTTTGATCTTGCTTGTATAAGTTGAGTTTATTTGAATCCTTATTTTTCATAGGAATGGAGTCTTTAAAGCAAAAACAACATCATAGGTTAGTGTGTAGTGTTGCAACATCTTTTTCATAGTGAAGTTTGAGAAACATGAGATCTTTTTGAGACATTGAAGACCGAGTTAACAAAAATTTTGCATGTTGTTTCATGTATAAGCATCATTCAATAATATGGTGTACATCAATTTTGTTTTACTGTCATATCAATTTAGCGTTTCTGCAATGTTAGAAATCATCATGCACATTTAAATGAATACACAAATAAATTTAGTTCGTTTGTTGTTTTGTTCATATTGTGAACCTGGCAAAATAAAAGGTGTTCTTATGTTCTTTATAAACTATTATTATTATCAAAATGATTTTCATTTTTCTCGCATATATTTTAGAAGGTGTTATATTAATTTAATGATTAATATTCAGAACATGTTTTATGTCTTGGAGAGGATAACAAGAAACATCAAAGATTTTAAAGTATCCGGATTGTTAGAGCCTGAAAGCTTACCTTCCACTTTATCTCTGCCTTTCCCTAGGAATATAATAACGTCTGTATGTGTTCTTCAAAATTGTTGGCGCAAGAACTGTCCCAACCGCAGCGCAAGTCTCAGCGTTCCTAGTCGTGAAGAATATAGTCAGCTTGAATTGAACAGGTCTTTTGATTAAGTTAGTTTGTTTTTCGTATTTTAATAAGTCTTGCTAGAATCTTGGGGTTGAGAACTTTTAGGATCTCAGTTATTTCTTTGATATTTAAAGCTTCTTGTAAGCCTTACGTTTATTACGTTTATTTCAAAATAAGATCTCAGAGCACTTTTCAGTTTTCTTGTTCTCTTCTTGTGTTCGTTTGATCCAACAAGTGGTATTCAAGCTTGTGTTAAAAATCATCATGAGAGTGACACAAGTGAGAGAAAATGAGTTGAGAAAGAATCTCGTTGACCATTCCTAAGTTTGATAGGGGATTACGAGCATTGGCAATGCTGATGGAGAATCTGCTTTTCGCTCAAAGAGTGGTGGGAGCTTGTCGAGACTGGAATCAAACAACACACGGCTGGAGTGATATTGAACAGGTCCCAAGAGAAGTGAGCAAGCAAGAGGCAGAAGCTAAAGGATTTTGAAAGTCAAAGAACTATCTTCTTCTTCCATTGACAAGACTATCCTCAAGACCATCGTGAAAAGGAAGACGTCTAGGATATATGGGAGTCCCGATGAAAGTAAAGTATCAAGGCAACAAGAGGGTTATGAAGCTGCACAATTGCAGAGACTTAGAAGGAACTTCGAAATTCTTGAAATGAGGAGGGAGACTCAATCACCGATTATTTCTTCAGAGTTATGGTTGTGGCAAAATGATATGAGAAATCTCGTGAAGACATGCCTGATGAACAAGATAGTTGAGAAGATTCTTCGTACGTTGGTGGAGAGGTTTCACCTATTATTGTGTGTGCCATTAAGAGTCAAAGGACATCAAGGAGCTGACTTGATGAACTTCATAGCTCTCTCCTTGTGCAATGAACAGAATCTAACCAAGTATACTGGAGACAAGCTTGCTTGAGAATGGAAGGAAGGAAGAGGTAAATGGAGGCTATTCGCAGAGAGGAGGATAACCGTGGTGGAAGAGGAGGTTATGGAAAAGGAGACCTACCTTCGACAAGAGTATAGATTGATGCTATAAGTGTCCATAAGATGGGACATTTCAAAAACGAATGTCCTAGCTGGAGAAGGGTGCTAATTAACGCTGAGCTGGAAGAAGGATTGTGCTAATCATGGCACAAGACCGAAGTGGTCTTGATCATGTATGGTATCTGGACTCAGGGTGTAGTAATCATATGTACGGATTCATCATCAGCAAAGGATGTGAGTTTTGATGAAAGAAAAAGTGGAACTGGGAATGAGGTTGTTGAGGAAAGATAAGTTCGTTGAGTTCAATGAAGAAGAAGAAACACATGAGGTGTCACCAGAGGACACCTGAGACACAAAACACCGGACTGAAGGTAGCAGAAATGCTGGTAACTCGAGTAGAAAGAAGTGTGCTGCAGCAACACGAATGAAGAAGAGGTAGAGTCTGATGTGAGGAGAGGCAAAGAACAGAAAGAAACAAGCAAAAACTTGTATGGGATGAGAGATTATTTTGATTGTGGAGATAGAGGAATGATCGGTATAAAACAGAAGAAAAAGATGGTGAGATTGATGGCGATGTTTATTGATCTAGCCGATCCTGTAAAGTTCGAAGAAGCGGTGAAAAACATGAATCGATGGAAGAAAGGCGATGGAGGTAGTAGATCAATTCCATTGAAGAAAATTGCACTTGGGCAGCTGGTGGAGTTTCCTGCAAACACCAGTGATAGGCTCAAGTGGTGTACAAGACTAAACTCAATGAGAAAGAGAAGGTAAGACAAGTTTAAGGCGAGTTGGTGGCCAAGGGGTTTCATCAATCATGGAGTGGAGCTTCCATGAGGTGTTTCGCGCTGGTGGCTAGGTGGGACACAATAAGGTGAATTCTAAGGAATAGCAAGCTCAACGAGGGTGTGTAGTGTGCTTCAACTGATGTAAAGGCGCTTTCCCCTGCATGGGAATTTTGGATGAGGATGTTATGTTGACAACCTTTTGGGTTTTCGAAAGTTGAGGGAGCCAGAGACAAAGTTTATAAGTTGAAAAAAGTCTTATATGGACTGAGACAAGCCCTGAGCATAGGTACACAGATTGAAACTACTTCACTTCAGTGGGGTTTTCAAAAGTGCTTTGTGAACACACACTGTTTGTGAAGATAAAAGACAAGATCATACTCATTGTAAGCATTTATGTAGATGACCTTGATCTATACAAGTAATTCTATGCAGATGATGGAGAGTTTCAAGTTGTCAATGGAGAAGGAGTTCTCAATGACAGACCTTGGAAGGATGAAGTTACTTTCTAAGGAGTGGAGGTGGTTCAAGACACGCTGGATCTTCATACAGTCCAAAAAGAAGTATGCACTGAGACTATGCAGCGGTTTGGGTTTGGAATAAGTGGCAACTCAATTGAAGGATCCAACGGTAACTGTTTGAAACTAACAACAGGAAGGTTTCAGGAGAGGCGGTAAGACGCCTACTGAGTCAAACAATTGGTTTGGAAGCTTAGGTACTTGACTGCGAGCAAGAACCTGAACCTGCATTTATTCTGTGAACTTGGTGAGGCAGATACATGGAGAAAACCAACATAAACAGCACATGTTGGCAGCTAAGCGAATCATGAAGTATGTGCAAGAGAACACTGGACTTTTGTATATAGTATACACGAGGTGGAGAAGAAGGGTTGGTAGGCTTTGTAGACAGTGACTATGCTGGAGATAGTGATAATAGAAAGAAGTACTTCTGGTTATGTCTTCATGTGGGAGGAAGCAGTGGCATGGTCGTCTAAGAAACAACCCATTGTCACACTATCCGACCCGGGAAAGCCGAGTATGTAGCAGCAGCAAAACGGAGCTTTGCCAGGCCGTATGGTGAGAAACATTCTTAAGGAAATTGGGTTTGAGCAAGAGAATCACAACGCTTTGGTGCGACAATAGCTTCTGCAATAAAAATCTCTCAAGAATATCTTGTTTCTAAAACACGGAAGAAGCAAACATATCCATGTTAGGTTTCATTTCCTGCATGAATTGGGTAAATGAAGGTGAGATAAGTTTGGAGTTCTGTTCTACAGAGGATCAGTTGGCAGACATGAATGACAAAAACCAGTGAAGTTAGATGTTTTCGAGAAAGCTCAGAAGTGCAATGGGAGTTTGGTTTGAAGTTTGGTTAAACTGAAATAAAAAAAACAGAGTGTTTTTCAGTTTACCGGGAGGAGATTGAAAAATAAAGTCAGCTTTGAAACAAAGTTTTTGAATTTAGTTAGTTTGTTTTCGTATTTTAATAAGTCTTCCTAGAATCTTGGGAGGTTGAGAACTTTTAGGATCTCAAGTTATTTCTTTGATTATTTAAGCTTCTTGTAAGCTACGTTTATTACGTTTATTTCAATAAGATCTCAGAGCACTTTCAGTTTCTTTGTTTCTTCTTGTGTTCGTTTGATCCAAACAAGTCGAACCAAGATTCAA
>CAJHQP010006813.1:0-35960 GCA_905132765.1 Moricandia arvensis | reverse complement strand
TACTCTTATGTGTAACCTTAGTTAAAGGCAAAAGGCATATCTCATACTCTATAAGTGCACATAAGGTCAAGCCAGAAACTCAAAATACCTTGACCAAATAACAACAAGCATCGCCGTTCACGCACTGTAGCTTTGGAGCAAGATTCAGATCATAGGATGTGTAAGGTCCATCAGTCAATCTACCGGTCTGTTATCAATTAGACAGTAAATCACTCAACATAAGGTTGCCGTGCATTTTTTTGTAACACTTTTATTTTTCCGCAAACCTGTAATGGTGTAGTATGGGAGACGCAGACTCCCTAAGAAAATCTTCCCATCTTCTTGTAGGCTTAAGAACCCCAAATAAGTTCATGATGCTAGGGCAAACAAAACCACTAACATTGAAGAGACACATACAACAGTGGAGAGCACCCATCAGAAACAATGCGACTAGTATCTTATCACTACTATACTAAGTCTCTACTCACACACAAGAGCACGCTCATCAGGCAACAGCTATGTGGGGTAACTTGACTCTCATCCTAGCGTGATGATACCAAATAAACAACTCTCTCCACTCGATATGCACGGGGCAGTTTCCTCGAAATAGAGATTCATAACACCTTCCCAATCTTTTGGACAGCAAAAAGGACCACAAAGTCCCAAAACATGACCAAATGTAAGTAGACCCCCTTGTTTCATTAGTGTCCAACATTGTTAATTAGCAATACAAGATCATGGAAGACTATTGAAATGGTCTTCCTTCTTTACATGGAAAGAAAATGTTCTCACTACTTTTTTCAGGTGTGTTCTCTTTCACCAACTCCACCTCTGAGAAGGAAAAGCTGTAGTTCCGCCGCAGCAAATCATCACATGTGTTCACACCCTAACACCAAATCCTTATTTATATCCTAAACATATAAAACAAGAGATTTATACTAAACTTGATGAGCAAATGAAAGAAGACGTAGAGAACCGCAACATTGGATGGATCAAGTATCCTCTTTCATTTCCTAGTATCCCGGTCGCCTTTCACTACCTGTAACAGTGTTTTCTTGTTCTCTTTTTCAACTTCTAAATGAGCATATACAGGCAGAAAGGAAGCAGGTAAGACTCCTAACAGCTATCAATTCAGAGACCGTAGGAAGTTCAAGTTGTTATGACAAATAGTCGGTCTACGGTCTGGGCAACACTAGACTCCGTACAAATGAAAGTCACGAAAACGATGATATTATTTCAAAAAGTTCGTTTTAACAGCGTCCGAACGGCTCGAGCCATGAATCTCAATTAAATTTGCATTATAAAACGATATGAACTCAAGATCTTCAGGTGCCACTTTAACCTGTAGTGAATCCTTGGCACTCTTTGTTACCGCGGAACAACTTTAGTCTTTGCTTTCACTCAAGATTCCACGAGTTAGGTCTAATCTAGGCTCAGCCTATGACTTAATATTCTTCTTGAGGCAATGAAGCGTAACCACTAGTTTGCCCTGAATTGGACCAAAAAACATTATAAAAAAGAACTTGCAAGCGCAGGAGTTCACCTAAACTGCAGCATAACTATTAGTTGCAGTCTACGACACACAATCTAGAATATAAAACATGAAAACCTTTGAGAAATTCATGATTATCTTAATTTCAACAAAACAAACATATGAAGTAAGATGATTAATGGTTGGTTGTATGACACCGCACCATCAGTTCATGACCAACGAAACAAAGACCAGAAGAGCTTGGAAAGAAAGAAGCTAAAGTACGAAGAATCATTGATGGCTTCTTCTGCAAGAGCTTGAGTGGGGAGGAGTGATTGGACTTATTAAAACACTATGTGTGTGTTCACGTGAAACATTTACTATCTTTAAAAAATAATTATAACTGCAATGGGCGTCTTTGAGATCCTCTTTCATCGGGGGACTCGGCAGCCACCATAGAGATACTAACGATATAAGCATGGGTTGAATGAAAAGGTTTTAAGTTTGATAGCTAAATATTTAGAATATAAATCTCATACTTGCTGAAATGGTTGTTGGGGGATACTCTTCACACTTAAGCATACAACAAGAATTCTTGTTTTGACCGACGAAGGCCCTAGGTTATTCCACATGTCAATGTCACATAATTTATTTAATAGTTACTATATAGAATTTTTTCCCTTAAAAGTTTGAAATTCATCCGGGATGGTTAAACGGAATGTCATTTGGGTACTGATTGAGCGTGGGGAGGCCGAGAAATCATATCATTTTATAGAGCTAGCCACGAGTGGTGAACGGGTCCCATACGCTCGACCTCACACTTAACTAAGGAATTAATCTTTGAAAGTCTTCACATGGCGACAAAAAGTTCGATGATTTGAATGAACTTGAGAGCTAGATACGATTCCAAGTTCTATGGGGCGATAGTGTAAGACTGTGGGAAGATTTAGGGGACATGTCTCACGTATTGTTGTTACATATTCATTGCCTGATTGGGTTCATGTGGATAGTGAAGATGATGATTGAGCTACTTATCTTTGATCATAGTTACTCTCTTCTGCTCATTACCGTCTCATCCAAGTATGTCATCATTGTCTGTCACACACGCTAATGACAACGGTCAGGTCAGAGCTAAGCTTTAACCCTATTGCAGTTTATAACCCAAACGGTTTTAGTTTTATGCACAAAACTGTTTGCGAGCAGGTGGGACTTTAGCTATATACTCGTGCTTGTAGACATGCTAAAGTGAAGCTAATACCGAATCAGCAACGCAGCGATGAGGATCTCACTACTATAGTCGAACTTTACTCCCTGATGGGTCTTTTGCTGCTAAGACAAAGAAGTGGTTTAGAGAGTAAAGAATCAAGAAAGAAAGCTCTTCTGTTCATTGTTCTTCTTGGACTTGTATGATGATTGGTGATGGTATCTTAACCCCAGCTATCTCAGGTAACTAGCTTCTTCTTCCTTTCCTTTTTTTTGAATGACTAGGAGTCTGGACCCGCAGGCCCGTGAGGAGACCCTCCCACATGGAGGTGAACTTATGAAACCCTTACACAAGAGTTTTATCCCATTAGGCCAACTCTTCGTTAGACTTCTTTTCAAGTTCACTAAAACTCTTTAGCTTACAGAACCTGCTTTGTACAGTTTCTTCAGCTACTGGTGGGATCAAAGTCATCAGGTCCAAAGTATGAGCAGCGGTAACATGTCTCCGTACCTTATCCTGGTTCTGTTTAGTTTTGCTCACTTTGCTAGTTCCTTTTTGTTTCTGCAGATATCGTTGTGCTTGTGTCTATCATCATCTTAATAGGCCTGTTCCAGTATGGCAACACTATGGTACAGACAAAGTAGGATGGCTGTTTGCTCCCATTGTCTTTATTTGGTTTCCTCTTCATGAGCCACTGGTATGTACAACATCTGCAAACACGACACAAGCGTTTTGAAAGCGTTTTCGCCGACATATATCTACTTATACTTCAAAAGACGAGGACTAGACGGTTGATTTCGCTAGGTGCATTCTTCTCAGCATAACAGGCACTGAAGCTCTATACGCAGACATTGCTTACTTCATACTAGCTATACAGCTCGCTTTTACGTTCTTTGTACTCCCTTGTCTTCTGTCTAGCATACTGTGGACAAGCTGCGTATCTGTGAACAACAAAGATCATTACAAAGACGCATTCTATGCATCTATGCCTGGTTTGTCCTTCTTCTTGAAGTCAGATATACATAGTGCTCTCTTACAAAAACACTCACTACTCTCTTGTGGTTTGAAAATTCTGCAGATAGTGTGTATGGCCAATGTTTGTAGTGGCCACAGGAGCTGCAATCGTGGGAGCCAAGCTACAATCTCAGGGACCTATCTAATATCAAACAGGCTGTCTCTCATGGATGTTTTCCTCGTGTTAAGATTGTTCATACTTCCAAGAAGTTCCTTGGTCAGATCTATTGTCCTGACATTAACTGGATACTTATGGTCGGCTGCATTTGCCGTCACTGCTAGTTTCAAGAAGCAGAGCCAAATAGGAAATGCATATGGGACTGCTGTTGTGCTCGTGCATGCTCTCAACCACGTTACTAATGGTGCTGATCATGCTGCTTGTGTGGCGAATGCCACTGGATCCTCTGTCCTAATATTCGCTTTCCTTGTCCTCTACAGTTGTGGAGTTGTCTTACTTCTCGGCTGTGATATGGAAGATAAATGAAGGAGGATGGGTTCCACTCATCATAGCAGCCATCTCTCTTCTTGTATGTGCGGTGTGGCATACGCAACAGTTAAGAAGTATGAGTTGAAGTGCATAGTAAAGTCTCCATGAGTTGGATTACTTGGTTCTTGGTCCCGAGCCTCCGGTCTTGTTCGTGTACCTGCGGATAGGGTAGTCTACACAGAGTTAGCAAGCGTGTCGTCCTCATATCTTCTCTCATTTCATCACTAACTTACCTGCGATTCACTCTGTCGTGTCCTTGTCTGCGTCCAAGTACCTTCCGGTTTACACCGTCCCTGAAGAAGAGAGTTTCTTGTCAAGAGAATAGGACCAAAGACATTCAGAATGTTCCGTTGCGTAGCCAGGTACTGTTCTTATGTAGCATTGTTGGTTAGCTTGTAAGTGTATTTTAAAAAGAGTCTTAAAATCTCTCAAACAGGTATGGTTACAAAGATCTACATAGAAAGATTGATGACTTCGAAAAACAAACTGTTGAACAACCTCTTCTCATTCATCCGAATCGAAACGATGATGGAGCCAGCTCAAGCTCAAACACATACAGCAGTGCCTATTCACTCAACCATACACAAGAGTCTAGAGATGGATTGATCCAAAACAACAACAACCACCACCACAACAACATTAACATTCAATGATGAGTTCTCATCGATGGTGGACTACACGGTATCGACACTAGACACGATAGTTCCTGCTGATAATAGGATGAATTTCAGTCAGAACAACACGGGTGGAGGAAGAGGAGGAGGAGGTGGGTGGATGAGTTGCAGTTTCTAAAGACATGTAAAGAGGCAGGGGTTGTTCATATCATGGGAAACACTGTGGTGAAAGCAAGAAATGGATCATGGCTACCTAAAAAGATAGCGATTGATTATGTTTATGCGTTTCTTGCTAAGATTTGTAGGGAGAATAGTGTTATCTTACATGTTCCTCATGAAACTCTTTTGAACGTTGGCCAAGTCTTTTATGTTTAGTTTTTTTTTTTTTTTTGTATGTAAACAAGTACAGATAAAGGGGAATAAAGAATAAAAGATACCACTGTTAAGACTTAGACTATAAACTGTTTTGGCCTTCGTGTAATATTACGTTACATGTATTAAAAGTTCGTGAGCACTTATGCCAGACGGTTCAAACCGGTAGTGGTTAAACGATTCAATGCTTACAGCTATACGGGTGTAGCACATTATCCCAACCAATTTGGTGGCACATTCTAGTAGTCGTGGTTGATGGCACGTCACTCTCACTCGGTTACAAAGAAAATATGTTGAACACTGAACCATTTAGTTAAGAACTGTTTTGTTTCCATTGGAAGTAATTTGGTTAGAATTACGCCTATACATGATAAGCTATAAGGCCAATATGGCTTAGGGTGACATGATAATTCAAACATATGGTTATAGTTACGTGACTAATCACTACTTTTTCCTCGTTATAAGATCAATATCATAGTACTAATTTTCAATCCTTAGTTATTACTCCTATGTGATTGTCATAAATCAAAATCATTATAACAAACGGTTGGAAATTTGTTTTTTTTTCATTTCCAAACAGTATGATTAGTACCGGTTTGTAAACCGAATACCACGAGTTTATCATAATTTAGAATGAACTTTTTTTTTTAAAAATGACAATGTTTTTTTTTGAGAAAACAATGATTTGTTTTTTGTCTTCAAGTTTCTCTCCTGTCTAGAGTACGGCTCGAAACTTCATGCGATGTGTGACCTACGATACGTTAAAAAGAAAACTTATGTCAAGTAGTTAAAATAAGGTTTGGCGAATTTGTCTCGAGTCACTAACAATCACCCATCGCCTTTCAATAAGGGTTACACGGATTCCATTTTCATATACTCCCTCTGTTTCTAAAATATTAAAGCACATATTTAAAATTTTCACACATATTAAAAAAAATTAATATTTAACTATCAATGCATGAAAATTTTAAATATAACAGTTTTCTATAAACTTTAACCAATAGTAATTCAATAATTTCAAAATTGTCAATTAATATTTCTTGAAAATTTACAATTCATTATTAAAAGTACATAGAAAATTAAAAAATTAATCTTTTAGAAACCAAGTAAAAAATGTTAAAACATGTATTATTTAGAAACAGAGGGAGTAGTATTTTCTATCCAAGTTTTTACATTTTTAAATTTTCTTCCCTAGATACAAAGATTTGATGTTTAAGATTGTTTACACATATTAAAAAAATTAAAATATTTACTTTTATCTATTCTTCTCGTTTTTATTTTAATTAGTTTTATTTGGTTCCCAATAAAATTCAGCCATTTATATTTTTATATTTGATTTATATTTATTTGTAAAGGAAAAATGAATTAATTAAAAAGATAGAACATCAATCTTTTATATACAAGAAAAAACTAAAAATTTATATATTTGTATACGAAAAGACTAGTAGTTTTAATGGTGTTACAAATAGGATTAAATGCTTAAATGACTTGCAACTGAAAAAGACAGAGCAAAGATTTGGTCCCTTAAGCCTTCAGTCAAAAAAAAAAGATTTGGTCCCTTTAATGGTTAATGGTCAAGAAATTTCAAAATATTTATGCTTAAAATATAACTTAAAAATGTTTACAATAAGTTCAGGATTCAAGTTTCAGAAGTAGATAATCTGTTACAGATATAATATATGTATTATTGGATGGATTATAGGTTCATCATAAAATAATTGATACTGTCTAATTGGATTTTTGATTGTCTCTTATGAAAGAGATTAAAGTCATATAGGTTTAAAAATACACAAAGAGTATCTCATGAATAAAATATTAACATATAATTAACAAGTGAAACCAATCATTGAGAGCTAAAGTTTTTTTTCCTAAACAAATTATTGGAGTATCAATGTGTTGGTTTAATTTCGGTTTAGTTTGGTTTACTTTAATTGTATTTTGCTTCGGTTTAATACCGTTGATCTCTCTCGTATATAAAGAGAAGAACGTTGTAACAAACAATTCTATGAAGAAATGAACGAAGACACTTTCTCTCTTGTTGATTCCTAAACAAGTAATATGGTATCAGAGCGTTGATATCACCATCAACGACTCGATTCTCGGATTTTCTAAGCTTGTTCTCTTCCCCGATCGGATCTAGCTCCTTCCGATCTGTTCTCTCTGTTTCTTTCCGATCAGAGTGTGGTTTTCTCAGCTCAAATGGTTACGCTTCGCCGATCTACGAGGAGAGCAGCTCGTGCTTCAACATCCAGAGCTTCTCCGCCTACTCCGGCAACCTCTGTTCAAGATCCACCTATTCCGGTGCCTTTTGCGGCGAATCCATCGTCATCCTCCATCCCTCGTGAGACATTTGATTTTGATGGGATTCAATACTCTCCGTACTTCCTCACGAATGCTGATAATCCCGGCACATCACTTATCAACGAGGTACTTGATGGATCAAACTATAATACTTGGAACTTAGCTATCACTATTGCATTAGAGGCTAAGAATAAGATCGTGTTTGTTGATGGATCACTACCTCGACCTTCAGAACTTCATCCTCACTATCGTATTTGGTGTCGATGTAATAGTATGGTCAAATCTTGGATCCTCAACTCTGTGAATAAGTCGATCTATGGAAGTATTTTGCGATCAGCGATGCTTCTGAGATATGGAATGACTTGACAAGCAGATTTCATATTACCAACTTGCCACGTTCTTATCAGCTCACACAACAAATCTGGTCTCTCCAACAAGGCAACACAGATCTTTCAACTTACTATACTAAGCTTAAGACTCTGTGGGATGACCTTGATGGAGCAGATTGTGTTAAAAACATGTCTCAATTGCAACTGCTGCAAAGCTACTGCAACTAAAATTGAGCATACGAAGATTATCAAGTTCTTGGCAGGTCTTAATGAGTCTTATGCAAACGCTCGAGGTCAGATCATAATGAAGAAGAATGTTCCTTCTCTTGCAGAAGTTTATAACCTTCTTGATCAAGATTACAGTCAGAGGAACATTACTCCGGTTCACAATGCTACTGCTTTTTCAAATTACTGCATCAGAGAACGTTTCTGCCTCGGTTAATGCTGCTTATAATCCTCCCAAACAACGTCCTATGTGCTCTCATTGTGGTATACTGGTCATACCATTGATAAGTGTTACAAAATCCATGGTTATCCTCCTGGATTCAAACACAAAGTCAAACAACCTGAGAAGCAATCTTATGGCGATAAGCAGTCCATCCAAACCTGTTGTTGCTCAGCTAACTCTCCAGAATGCAGCTTCACAGGACATTAACGTTCCGGAAATGATCAATACACTTACCAAAGATCAGATTCAGAGTGTTATTGCTTATTTCAACAGCCAGTTAAACACCTCCTCTGCCTCCACTTCAACACCATCCACCTCAATGGGAACCATAACAACTTTACCTGGTATGGCTTTCTCTACTACATCTCTATGTTTTGTGGGCATGTTGCGAGCTACTGGTAATTGTTTATCTTCTCAGTCTTGGATCATTGATAGTGGAGCGACACACCATGTCTCTCATAATAGAAATCAGTTCATTACTTTGACTGATTCTATTGACAAATCTGTTACTCTCCCAACAGGGATTGGTGTGAAAATTCAAGGTGTTGGTCAGATACGCTTGAATGAGTATCTTATTCTGAATAATGTTTTATACATACCTGATTTCGTCTCAACCTTCTCAGTATCAGTCAGCTAACTAAGGACATCAAGTGTCGTGTCATATTTGATGAGTCTACTTGTCTGATACAGGATCCTATCAGGGGATTGACGATTGGTCAGGGTGAAGAAGTTTCCAATCTTTATGTCTTGGATGCATCTGCAGTCATTGGATCATCTACTAAAGATTTTTCTATTTCAGTTAATGTTGTTCTTGATACCACTTTATGGCATCATAGACTTGGCCACCCATCTGTGGAGAAGATTGTTGCAATAACAGATGTACTTGGTTTAAGAAGAGCAATAAAGAACATTTTCATTGTGGAATATGTCCTTTAGCCAAACAAAAGCATCTTCCTTATACTTCTCAGAACAATATTCGTGATAATGCTTTTGATTTGCTGCATATTGACATTTGGGGTCCTTTCTCAGTGCCAACTCCAGATGGATACAAGTATTTTCTGACTATAGTTGATGATCATACCAGGGTCACATGGGTATATCTTCTGCATAATAAGTCAGAAGTTTTGCAGATCTTTCCCGACTTCATCACTATGGTTGAGAGACAGTATCAGACTTCTGTGAAAGCTGTCCGATCAGATAATGCTCAAGAACTGAAATTTACTGATCTATATAAAGCAAAGGGGATTCAAGCTTTTCACTCCTGTCCAGAGACTCCACAACAAAACTCTGTTGTGGAACGGAAACATCAGCATATACTCAATGTAGCACGCTCTTTAATGTTTCAGTCTCATCTACCTCTTGGTTTTTGGGGTGACTGCATCCTTACTGCGGTTTTCCTGATCAACCGACTACCTACTCCAGTGCTACAGAACAAATCCCCTTATCAGGTTCTCACTTCTAAGCAGCCTGCTTATAAGGATTTGAGGGTCTTTGGTTGTCTGGTTTACTGCTCCACAAGTTCTAAGAATCGTCACAAGTTTCAACCTCGTGCTAAACCTTGTGTTTTTCTTGGTTATCCTGCTGGATACAAAGGTTATAAACTCCTGGATTTGGAAACAAATGGTACTCTTATCTCAAGAAATGTGGTCTTCCATGAAGACATATTCCCATTTTCTTCTCCTGACGACTATATTCCACCGGATTTCTTTTCTGCAAAGGATGCCTCTATATTTTGGCTGAGTTTGATTGTCCTCAACGTCAATCTATTGCCTTCTATTGTGACTCTACTGCTGCAATCCACATTGCCAACAATCCTGTTTTCCATGAAAGAACCAAACACCTCGAACGTGACTGTCACAAGGTTCGTGACAAGGTTGAAGCCGGTCTCATCAAGACACTTCATGTTCGTACCTTGGATCAATTAGCCGACGTGTTCACTAAGCCTCTACAACCAGGTCACTTTCACTCTCTCATCCGCAAGATGTCATTACACTCCATATACATGCCATCTTGAGGGGGGATATTGGAGTATCAATGTGTGTGGTTTAATTTCGGTTTAGTTTGGTTTACTTTAATTGTATTTTGCTTCCGGTTTAATACCGTTGATCTCTCTCGTATATAAAGAGAAGAACGTTGTAACAAACAATTCTATGAAGAAATGAACGAAGACACTTTCTCTGTTGTTGATTCCTAAACAAGTAATACAAATCATCTTTATTTTCTCTCTTTTCTTATCTTTGTTCTAATTGCTAGATATTCCTATAAATTTTTGGAGATGTTCCAATAAAACTAAAACGTAATTAAGTTATTTCAATATGTAATGGAATTACTCTTTAATTAACAAAAATAAACTTAGATTTATAGAATGGACGAACTAAAACGCCAAATAAAGAAAGAAAAAAGTCAAATGACAAATAAGATTAAACGAGTTCATGTAAAGAGGTGGAGAGGGTTTCATGAGGAAATGGTGGTTTCACGAGTTCATGTTAACCCCACCTTAAGAGACCCCGTTTAATCCTGCTGTAGTAAGGTATCTTGAAGAAAACGCATAGAACCGGAAATAATAATCTTCATCATCCGGATGTGTACCACACGCGCCACCGTCAAAGTTGAGTGAGTAGCTCATTGGATCGTACCGACATTGCAACGAGCACTCATGTCTTCGCCCGGCTGTTGCCGACAGCAGCAACCTCCCCTTTCTCTTAACTTCTCTGATGAGTCTCGCAAGGCACGTGACGCAGCACTTTGGCGGCGAACTTGGGACCTCGGGCTTCTTAGTCACGGTGGTTGAGACGACGATCTTGGCGTCGGGTATATGCCGGGAAAATGTCATTTATGTGACTTGTCGGAAGCTGGAGAGAGAGAGATAGAGAGCGAGTGAGAGTGTTGTTGAGTTTTATGATGAAGAGAATCTAATAATTGATAATCTGACAAGCGTATGTATGTCTATATTTATAAGTGTATGTGTATGCATAAAATGCATATATAATAATTTAATTGTTATGATATAATTGAGATAATACAATATACACCTTTTTAGCCAAACATAAGAAAATCTTAAAGCTTCTTCTCGCAAATTTTGATATTAATAAGTGGGATGGGAAAACCGAAAACATGTACACTACTGTATTATTTTATACGGTTGCTCTATGTATAGTGTATTTAGAGTTCAATTAGTTTGTAAATATTATAGAATTAACGATACGTCTTAGCCAATACTCACATCTTTTCAAGTTTTGTTTGTTTTCATATTTTTGGCTTTTCTAGATCAGTTTTTTTTCTTCTACATCAGTTATCACGATATCTTACACAACGTACAAATTGTATCGTCTTTAATCTCATCTATAATCACAACCATAACATATAAGAGAAGGAAAAACTATAAATAATTGATCATACAGAATTCTCAAATGTTTTAATTTCTCTATATAGATGAAAACTAGATCATAAAGAATTCTCAAATGTTTTAATTTCTCTATATAGATCAAAACTAGATCATAAAGAATTCCCAAATGTTTTAATTTCTCTATATAGATCAAAACTAGATATCAACTACTTTTTGTTAATGAGATGCCAACTTGTCCTTAGTTGTTAGCAAAAAAAAAAAAAGAAATTCCTTAGTTCATGTTGTTTATATAACTTATACTTGCAGTTGGTGACTACAACTACATTATTTTAGCTTAGTTTTAAACATCATCCAAAGGCCTATATTTCACAAATAACCATACTTGCTATCTATTAAAAAAAAGTTTGGAATGTGTATATATTGAATATTCAATACCTTATGGTAGGTAGTGCACATGGCTAAGAATCAAACACGTGAAGCTGAGTCAAGAGATCGTCTTCTTCCCCTTCTTCTCCTTTATCCTCTATGTCTACTTTCTTTATTTATCAAATGCATTGGCCCATTGTTTTTGATGGTTTGTTTGTTAATCAATTCATTTTAATCTCGTTATAGTGTTATGCACAAACGGAAATTGGTGTAAAGAGAACAAAAAAAAGGAATGTCAAGATATCATATATTTTACATGTGGGAATACTAGAATCAGAAGCTGGTACTAAGAAGCGGAACCAATTGAAAGCGTAGAAATTAAAAAAAAAAATTAGTAAGTGGATACGTGTTGGAAGCGTATATTCATATATATATAAGAATTTTTTTATAAAATTTATGATTCAAATTATATGATTCAAATTAAAAATAAAGCACCTATTAATGGGTAATTCTTTCAAATTGGCCCTTTTAAATTTTTTGTCAAAAATAGCCTTCAAGAAAGAAAATCAAAATAGTTTTTTTTTATTTTGAAATTTTAGTATTTTTTTTTATTTTTAATTTTTAATTTTAAACATCACTTCCAAAACTCCACCCCATAACTCTAAACCCTAAGTCTATAGAGAAATTGATAAGAATAACATAAGTTAAGTACCACTTTGCAAAAATACACACTATCAAAAATATATTAACATTTGGGTTACACTTTACTAATTATTGTTTTGGGTTTAGTGTTGGAGGTATGGGGTTGAGTTTCTAAATGTTTTATAAATATTTAAAAAAATTAATTTAGTCTATTTTCATCATAGTTCAAAAACATTTTTGAAAATTATCATTCATTAAATGTAAATTTGCAAAGTGGTATCAAACTTGTGGTAGAATTGCAATTTTTCCAAATCTATATTAGTTAATCCTAGGGGTCTAAATATACATTTATACCTTTAATAAAATCTATTTTTGTCATTTTTTTTGAAAGTTATTTTTGTGACAAAAGTTTTTAAGACTATCTTAGGGTATTTTTTATTCATTATAATAATTTTAAATGATTTCATATTAAAACTGTGAAAAGAAAAATAAATAATTTTATAAAAATTATTATCCAGTGAATTCTTTTAACATAAATAATTGACATAATATATTTGAATATATATGATATATCTCTAATAAAAACTATGCATAAGTTAAAGAAAACTATGCATAAACATAATTTATAGTATTAGTTTTACTATTCATATATTTATATTCTATCTGTTTTGATACTATTAAATTTTAGATATTATATAAAAAACATAAAACATGATTCTTTATTTTTATTTATTTATTTATGATATTGTGTTTTTTAAAACGGAATCGTGATTCCAAAGCGAAATTGTAAGCTTTCAACGTGTTTTTACTTAAAATATTTTAGATGTGTTTTGGAAGTGGGATTCTGTAAACTTCCAAAAAAATCTGATTCTTATTTCGGTTTTAAAGCGGAAAGCGTACATTCGATAAAGCTTTTGTGCATCGTAGTGAATAGTTTGCTTGCATTGTGATATATGCCCGTAATATATATATATATATGAATGTAAGTAGTTCTTTTCCAACAAAGAACGTTGTAAATAATTTTTTTGGTTCTTCATAAACATCTCGTTGATACTAAACTTGCATCTAGGCCTTGACATTAGGGTTGGATTCAGGTCAGTTCCTATAAAATTTGGATCTTTCAATCCTAAACATTTATACCCAATTAGATGTTTGGAAAATTTTAGTTTGGGTTAAATCGGTTCTTGTTCAATTTGGGTCTACAATTAAAATATATGTAAAGTACTTATAATTTTCATGTTCGGTTCAGTCAGTTATTTTTGAAATATTACCTAAGACCTGATCTGGTACACGAAATATTAACTTCTTATATATATTAAGTATGATCTTTAACATGAGACTGATTGAAGTCAGTATAATAACAAGGAAAATCATAACTAAAAGTGATTATTACTTCAGTATTTTATGGTTCATCATAACAGTGAATAATTTCTTTTTGTAAAATATCATAATAGTGAATAACTACTAAGATCAAGTGGTTAAATATGTGGATTACCAAAAGCATATAAATTTTAGAGATTGAATGTTAGACTCGTGTTAGTAGAAAACTACTTTCCAGAAAGAAAGAAAATTTAATAGTTTTAGTCCCATATCTACGAGATGTTAATAATAACATTTGAATTCAAAATATTATAATCATAAAAAGAGCGAATAAATTTTGTGGTTAAATATATCTAATTATCAAGTGCGAAATCATATATCAAAACTCAAAATGTTACTCTTTTAAATTAATTATTATATTATAATATATGTTTTTAAAAAAGGATATATTAATATATGGTGTTCATATATAAAGTGTGCGTGATTACTGATTAGTATCCACATAATAGTTTGAAATATAGCTTTGATATTTTCCGAATCAAAAATTAAATAAAGTACATATAAAGTATAGTCATCACATTGCTAACAAAAAAAAAGTGTGTACGTAGTCCTCCTGAATAGAGCACATGATCAGCAGTTCAGCACGGCCCATCAATTGAATTTTGAACCATAAAATACGTTAATTAAAAAATCATTATGTTCCGTGATCCTAATTCATACTTTTCTTAATAAATAACGTTCCATAGAGAACATGAATATTTACTATTTGGAATAATCTTTTTCAGGTGAAAATCATACGTATGACAGCTAAAAATGTTGTTGCCAACAAAAAGAAGAAACAGAGATCTTAAAAAGTCATCACATACGTGTATAATACTCCCTTTATTTCATAAAAATGTATGTTTTCTTTCGCATATTAAGAAATCATATGAATTTTGAATTATCAATACATAATTTTTTTTATAATTTATTATTCTTCATAACTTTATTAAAAATGTATAAAAATTAAATTTTATGAAACAATATTTTTCTAAAATATAGATCTTTCCGAAATGAAGGAATAATATACTTTCTGATGCATTTATTATCGAATCAAACAGACATTCATATATACCCCAAAAAAAAGACATTCATACCAATACATATTCACTTTGAGACAATTTGTTTTTGCCATTCAATAACTCATCACTTTCTTTAGTTTGTTTTTGCATATTCCCTCAAAAGGGAAAACAAGTGTTACAGGAAATAAGTTGGATTTTCATAAAAGATGTCGCGAGTTGGTATACCTTTACCTCCAGTTGTTGATTTCGATTAGCGATCACGTTTCAGAAAAAATGATGATTGCTAAACTATTGAAACATGGACTCCATCTTATTTGTCTCGTTTCTATGAAAAAAAATATTTTGTTTATTTTTCCATTCATCTTTTCAATTCCTTAAATAAAATTGTATTCACTATTTTTTTTTCCATTCTTCAAACAGTCACCGATTTAAAATTGAATTCACTTTACGTGACCTGCCATGAAAAATATTTTAATAAATACTTGTTTTCTTTACTACCACATTTATTTAGAAGATGTGCTAGTAATTATAACCACGAGGTCATTTAAGAAATGTTTTATCAAAGTTATCACTTATTTTCCTTTGAAACTCATATGTTTTAAATTTTAGTGTTTTTTTTTTTGAACACATTAAATTTTAGTGTTTATAAGTAAAAAAATATAAAGAAACAGTATGTATTTATAATTAGTAGGTATCAACCAAATGCAATATAAAGACACTGAATCTTTGGCCTTTTTCTAAAGATCCAACGGTCTTCTCACTTCAGATTAGGCCTCTAAGCTTTTTGTGAACATCATCGTTGTGGAACCCATCCTGTCATCTCCAAACCCACATGCTTTGAAGAATGGCTTAAGACAAAAAAAAAAAGTGTCTTTATCATCAGTAGTCAGTAGATATGCATAAGGACTCACCATTCACATTTAGATTCAATCTTGTACTAATATCTTTCTAATATTCAAGATTATCATTAGTAAAAACCATCACACAAATACTTGGTCAGAACAGATCTATGTGAACAGATACAAGAACGAACTCATAAGCTGTGCTAAAGATGTGTATTAGTTATGTCAGAGGCAAAGGCTGTACCTTTCATGTTCGAAGAAGAGAGCTGCTATGTCATAAATGTCTCTGCTTGTCAGAAGCCTATTTAAACAGTTTTTAACAGAGACCAAATTAAATCAATGTGAGTAGTACCCAAAAAAAAATATAATTAGGGGAAAACAAGAGAACTGTTTGGCTCAAGATTTTTCTTGGCGTAAGAAAAATAAAAACGGATTTAGCGGCAAACGCATATTTTGTCAAAACAATTTTAAACGTTATTTTTCTTTAAAAAAAAAGGGGGGGGGGTAGTTAGACTAATCATATTTAAGTAGAAGAAATTAGAAGTTTGAATTCAAATGAAGGATTGAATTGAGAATTGGGATTTCTGGTCAAGAAGCTTGACCAATCTTACTATTGACTCCTCAAGGCATCTTCTATTGGCTGTATGATTCTATCTATAGTTTCCGTGTTTTGACTTTTGAATACTCGTTATTGCATGAATCATCTGATGAAATCAAGAGTATTCATGGTTTGAGGTACTTTAAAAAAAAAAGAAAAAGAAAATGGTGAACGGTTTAAATTTAAGCCTAAAATCAATCCATTGAAGTGAACTTCAATTTTAAAATATTTTTTTCTTTTTGAACATTTCATATTGAACTAGCTAGTGACAGCTCGCTAATGGTAGTTAAATCTGTTTTCGGGTTTTAATTAAAGTGACAATATACTTATGCTAAGGTTCCTTTCAGTTAGGAATAGGCATGTAGGATAACTGAGTTTTTATATTATATAATATTCTTTTAACTTTTTAGAACTTTTATATTCTCTAACTTGTAACGGCATTATCAGCTTCTCGTCATTGCTCACAACATATATATAGACAATCGTTTTTGTGAAAACTATATCGACTTTGGATTTAACTGGTTTCTTTGCTACCATCCACAACCATAATTTTTACGGTCGATACGATTGTTAGAGTTTGTAATAATCATTTAAAATGCTAAAATCAAAAATTAGTTTTCACTAACGTTTTTAGTTGTGAATTGATAAATGAATATAAAAATATTTTTGTAAATATTTTAAGTTCAAATTTATAGTTTAAAATTACAAATAATATATATATATATACATATATATATAATATTTTAATTTTCAAATCACTAAGAGTATCATAATTTATACTTCCTCCGTTTCAAATTAGATGATGTTTTAGGAGGTTTTATGTTGCTTCAAAATATAAGATGTTTTGAGATTTTAAGGTATCTTTTAAAATTTTAAGGTTAACTTTAATTTTATTGGAAACTATTCAACCAATAAAATTTTACTGATTTTTTTATAATTGGTTGAATGATTTTAAAAATATTTCTTTAAAAATACTTTTTAGATAAAAGTGAATTTCTTAATGTTTGTGCATGAAGCCAAAACTTCATCTATTAAGAAACGGAGGGAGTATTATAAAAACTTTAAACTAAGTCACTATATTAAACATTAAGATATATACATATAGAAGCAAAACAAAACAATACTCTAAAATGTCTAATATATGTCTTCAAAACAAATCTTATTGAAATTATAATTTCATCTATACTAAAATAAATAAATAAATAAATAAGCATAATATTTTATTGATTTTGTTATATTAATAATTACTATATTTTATCATAATAGTATGTTATAATGTTATATGTGTTAATATTGATAATTATTATTAAACTACTGTAACATCTCATAATTAACCAATTATAAATATTTCACAAACACACTAATTATTAATTATTTTACTAGTTGTACAAACTGCTTAATAATACTAAACCACAGCTATCATCTGCAAACTCTCATAGCTGCATCTGCAACTGCTGTGTTTCAACCCGTTAGGTTTTCAGTGGCAACTTTTCAGAATTGAGAATTTTCTTTGTTTGCTTCAGTTTTTATTATCTGAATTTGAAGGCAAATATTAATTCGGTAAAAACTTGGTCAACTGAGAAAAAGGTAACTAGGTAAGTCCTACTGTACGTGTTTAGACAAAAGCTGATCAAAGTGTAAACATAATTTACAAACATTCTATTTTTTTTACATGTTGTAAATAGAAAAAATAATGATATCAAGGCCATCATCTATTTTTTTTCTTTACAAGATTTCATAAAGTAAGTATGAATAACTAGTGGTCGATCAAGAAAAATCATTACCAAGATAATTTTTTACTGAAGCACTACCAAGATTTCATAACGCAAATTGATCACGTTCTCCAGAAGAACTTCTTCACATGTGCAATTATGGTAACTACATTCTAAAACCTGGTCAAAATATGAAAACTAGGTTTTTAAAGCTGGTCAATATGCAATAATCCTGAATGCATTCAAAGTAAAATGATGAAAAATTTATTGATAACCAAAATACTCCTTCTGTTTTTTTTTAAATTGTCATTTTAACAATTTTTTATTAAATAAAAATATCATTTTAGAATTTTAGTGAAAATTATTTACTTTCAATTCAATATTAATTGCAAATTATACTGAATTTATAAATAATATTATTTATCTCAAATATTATTAGTTAAATAAATGTAACTAATAAAAACATAAATGTATTTTAACTATTTTATTAATTTATGAAACGAAGAGACTATTTGGTAGAATGATCTATCATCTATCAAATATAATATCATAATCGTAAGAAAATACTTTTAAAACAATGCATTGACCAGTAAACGATCGGGAGAACCGAAGAGACAGGAAATCATCAAAGTCAAGTCTTTCTGTAGATCATGCTTGATGTTATTACCATTTGGCGGTTCATATAAAATTATGTTCATTATTAGTCCATCTCCATCCACACCTAAAATATTAATATTGATTATACATATGTATATAACGATACAACATTGAAATTAACCTTGCATCCAAGCTAGCGCTCCTATGAAAAGATATTTTGAAACTTAAGTATGCTAAAACTTCTAATCAAAAATACGATAAAACAAAAAAAAATTAATCAACTGATAATTTTTGGTGTGATCACCGTTGGTTACTTATCCCGGGTGATGTAGTTGCTATACACAATGGTCAAGTGTTTTAGAAAACAATATGTGAAACGATTTTCAATCTAAAAATGGAATCCTGATTCGCAATTCAAAGAAAGTTTCAAAATGAATAACTTTTAGCTTTTAAATTAAAATTTTACGGACGAATTTACATAATACCTACTATAAGAAAAATTAGCAGTACTAAACCCATATTTTATATACATAGCCGAAGTAATTTTGGGTCAAGACGCGAAAAATAATCAAAATCAATGAAACCATATAGTTTAGATCATAATTAATAGTAGTGATGAGCAAATCATGATATGTTTAAATCAAGAGAGCATTATACAAATACTTCAACTAAAAATATACAATTACTTCCTCAACACTCATAATGATATACACGCTGCCCAATATATTTTATTGAGTAATTAAACTACAAACCATATTAAAAACTTTAAGATACAAGTCAACGTCAACGATCATCCATAGGGTTTGTACGGCAATCAAGAGTTACATCTCCGAATATGCTATAAAAACGCAACCCTTACCTTAATCCTAAACCTATTGCAATGAATACACCAAGAAGAAAATAAAATAAAAACAAACAAACAAAAAATATACAATGAACAACAACAACTCATCTAGAGCAGGGCAGTGGTTACAACACTACGAACCACACCAAGTTCAAGAGATCACTCCGTGCTTCAATGCCATTAGTATGACGTTACCATCAGGATCTTCCCTCGGAGACGTTGGTCTTGCAGCGGCCCATGAAACAGCCGGAAGGAGATCTAGGGCTCCGAGGAGAGCCATACCAACTACTCTCCTAAATGCAAACCCTAGCAATTTTCGAGCTCTGGTTCAAAAAATTCACCGGACGCTCTGCGGGTGGTGAATCCATCCATAGAAAAGGTCCCGTGACTCTAGATTTCAGATCTCCAACTAAAATCTCTAAAGAAGCTATCTTTCCGGTTTTCGGAGACCGGAATAATTATGATAAAGATCATGATCATGCGCTTAACCAGCATGTGAGTAGGGAGAATCGTCACGTGACTTGGCCAGCTGAGGAAACAACGAGGTTGTATCAATTAGGTGAGGAAAATAACTCGGTGTTTAATCAAGATCATGATCTTTGAGGGAATATTCGGGAAATAGCAGTTATGATGAGGATTTAGATCATAAGGATTATTGTTATCATGATTTTTACCTAGAGACGGCAATGTTGGAGGAGTTTATGATGAGAGATCTTGATTTATAATATAGCTTGTTTTTAGTCATCAGATTATCATGAAGATGATGTTAATCATGATCATCATGATGTTACTTTGGGGAATAAGTATTCGGGAATATTGCTTTGCAAGTCCAGTGAGCATTTTCTAATAATATTTGTTGAACAAGTATATTGTTTTCTATTCCAATATAGATGATGTAAACTTTGTATGCAGATTTTTTTTAAAAAATCTTTGTTCTTTTAATTTGATTGACTAGTTGGATACTTGAAATTGGTTTGGTGTGATCCAGTCACCTAAGAGCATCATTATCCTTAAGAATCTCAAATGGGATTTTTATTTTTTTTTTTGCTGATTAAAAAAAAATTAAAAACGTACCAATCGCGGGCTGTCACGTGTCAGTGAGACCTGTGAACAGTGCAAGAAACTATCAAAAACAAGTTTTTAATTAGGAATTTAGGAAATGATTTTTGCACTGTTTGCGGACTCCACGTGTTAGTGGGGGCCCGCGAACAGTGCAAGAAACTCTTTAAGAGCCTTGGATAAAGATGTCCTAAGAACATTAACATGGACCAAACATTTAAGAGATGTCTCTAGCCTATATAGTATTATTATATTTACTTTTGTTATTAAGTTTTAAAATGAAATGATTTTAGCCAATGAAAAGATTTAAATCGCTGAAAGTTTTTATGCCAAGAATAGTTTCTTAGTTTTTTAAAAAGTATAAGAGACGTTTCTTAATTTTTCTTAATTAAAAGCTAAGACACGTATCTTATATTACTTTAAGAACTCATCCTAAGAAACTCATATTAATTATGTTAAGAACTCATCCTAAGAAACTCATATTAATTATGTACATGTTCATCTTTCTCCCATTTTCTAGTTATTTTTTATTGTTATATGTGTGAGAGACTTTTTAAAAAACCACCACTAAAGATTGAACATCTCTAGGTCGACATTGGTGTTTAAAATAGAAAAATATAACTAACGCGTATGCTTAACAAAAGTTGAAGATGTCAATGTGGTTGTTTTTTGTGTTTTAGATTTGTCTTTTTTAATTATTACTTCAATATGTTAATTTTTCTTAACTTTCAGTCTCAAGTAGATAATATAATTAAGTATATGAATTAAGTGTGTTTCTCATAATTCTATAATGCTTAGAATGCTCTGTATTTTAAACAGAGAAATTTAAATATTTTTAACAGTTTTTTTTTGAAATAACATGTTTATGTCATCAATATATTAGTATTTTCTCTAAATTACAATAAAGGTTTCGTATGTCTTACGTTCCTACAAATGTAAAACAAAATCAGTTCTAAGACTTTGAAGTGTTTCAAGAAAATGTAAAATGAATCGGACCATGTACATCATAGATGTAAAATGTACGGAACATATATTTACCAAGATATATGTTTTTTTTTTATTTTTTGAAAAGAAATCTACAAAGATATGAAATACAGGGTTTTATGGCATAACTTTAATTCAGTCCAAAAACGTAGATTTAAATATGATAATATATAAATGGACAATTCTCTCAAATAGTTTTTTAAGTTTTTACCACAAAATAACATTCAAAGAAACAAATGATCGAAATAACTTTTTTATTTTGAAAAATTGACTTTTTATTTTACTTTTTTTTTTAATTTAAATTTTACCTCCAAAACCCCATCATATAATTTTAAACCCTAAGTTTAGATTCGTTAATCATCATTAAATAAAATCTAATTTGATCATTTCCTCTTTAAAAATTATTTTTAGAACAAAATTTTTTTTAGGGCTGTAGACTATTTCTCTATATTAATTTGAGTGGGTGAATATGTATTAGATAATAACCTTTGTTCAAAAGAAGATGTAGCAGGTAATATTATCATGATTATGCTTGGAAGAGTGAATAACAAAATTAAAATAAGTAAAGACGTAAGATGATGTCGGAGACTTGGTCATATACCCCTTTGAAAACGCGTAAATTTTCAATTTTCTTATTTGGTGAAAATTTACAAGCGTAAGGACTTATTTTTATTTATACTGTAATTTCCTCAGTAAAAGTCGACAGAGAGAATGAATCAAAGGAAATGCCAAAAGCGCCAACAGTTGAACATTGTCCGCATTCCAAAAAAAAAACTAAATTTTGTTTTCAATTGATTATAGAGATATTCATAGACCTTATTTCATGGTCAAAGTTTATGACCGCTCCTTTGAATATACTCTTCCGTCACGTTTTTTACATTTTCAATATACTAGTTAATAATAATATGTAAATTTTAAAATATTTATTAAAATTTTATTGACTAAAAGTTATGGGTAATAGTTAACTTCGTAAAATAAAACATTACTAACTAAAATTTTATATATTTTTTAATAAGTGTGAAAACTCTAAATTATATTTATCTTTATTAAATAGAGAGAGTATATCACAAAGTCAACTTTGCATCATACTATTGTGAAATTCCTTTCACATTTCACTCACATGCTTAAATTGAAGGTTCATAAAAATACTTTAATTTGTTATACACAATGTTATAAAAATCGAGTAGCGGATTATAAAAAAAATTGGTTAACAGATTATTCTAGATATAGATAAGACTCAAGTGTTTTCGAATTATTGATTATTTTTATATTTTACATTTATATTAAATATTTTATTTTTTGTTTACTCATAAAATTATTTTGATAAATTATAAAAATTAGATATTTAAAAATAAAATTAGGAAAATTTGCACTAACATTATTGCTTGATATAAAATATTTAAACTAATTTTAATTATTTAAATTGAACCAATCTAGAATAGTTTAAATTGATTTGAATCACATTAAACGGATTTTAAAAATATGGTTCCGGTTGTGACCGATTTTTCATCTTGACGCCTATACCAATTTTTAGCACGTTGTTTATACATATATTATAAATATGGTCATGTTCATTCGTCCGTTTGAGTAAGCTACATGAATATCTCAACTATAAAATTTTCTTTTTAACTGATGATACACTGAAATGTTGCGTAAACTTTTTGGTAACGACCAAATGTGTAAAAGATTGGACATAATATATCAACTGAAAAAAAAAATCAGAGGATAGTATTTCGATTGGACTCATACTTCGTATAATGGCAGCTGAACCAATCAAAAATTTGATCATGCATAGTGCTGTAATAGACGTGAGAAGGAGTAAATAAAGTGAGGTAACAATGCCAGAGAAGTTTACCCTGGTTCACCAAATTTCATTACGTCCATACAAAGAAATATTTCAGTATTGGAGGTCATATTGAGCTTACAAATTGCAAGTTTTAAAGTTGCTTCAACTACAAGATATATATTAACATCATGTATCTAAAGCTTCTAGACTATACGGATTTATGTACCTAAGCCCACGATCAGATGTAAATTCAAATTAATTTGATGTAACACTATGAATGCAATCGAGTCAATGTAATGTACGTGATGCAACCACTACAAGAAAAAATGTATTATTAATGGATATTCTCACCGATTATTCTTTGGTCGAAAATTTCTAATGAATTTATGACGAGATTTACGTTTGGTCGGAAAATTTTGATGAAAAACAATCGATTGGAAAACGGTCATAAATTTATAACGGTTTTCCAACAAACATAATTTTGAATTTATTCTGTCGCAAATCCGTATGAAATTTCTGACAGGCACTCAAACCGCCAGAAATATCCAACCAATTTCTGTCGGAAATGGTTTCCGTCGGAAACCTGTCAGAAATTTCCAACGGCTTTCCGACGACCATAAATTTGAATTTAAGCCATTGGAATCCGTCAAAAATTTCTGACGGACTGGTGAACCGTCAGAAATTTCCAATGAATTTCTGACCGATTTTTAAAATTTTAGCCATTACAAATCCGTTGTAAATCGGTCAGAAATCCGTTAGAAATTTTTAATATATATATATATATATATCGAAGCCTGAACTTGCTCTTTGTTACTGAGCATACTCCAAACACAAAACTCTACAAAATTTCATGTCTTTCCTCAAATCAAAATGATTATTTCAGGTCTTGGATGGATCAAAATCATCAAGATCCATCAACTGATCTTCTTACGGAAGAATTTGCACAAGGTCTTCAACAATTCATTTCATTTGCTTCAAACTAGGAGATAACAACACAAACGGGTAAGATATATTGTCCTTGTCCAATTTGCCAGCATCGTAGATTTGGTGTTGTCAATGGTGTATAGAAGCACTTATATAGTAGAGGATTTATGTCGGGTTATAAAGTTTGGTATTCGCATGGTGAAACTGATTTAATGGTGAATTTTGGTAATACCAGTCAACAAAATAATTTGGATGGAGTAGGAGAACAACAAGGCGGTTTAGATGAACATATAAGTATTGTTCAAATGGTTGAAGATAGACATATAATTGAGGAACCAAACTTTGAAGTGCAAAAATTTTATCATATGCTAGATGCAGCAAGAAGTTTGTTATATAATGGTTGTAGAGATTGCATTTCGCCTCTGTCTTCTGCAACAAGGATGATATCTATTAAACGGATTATAACTTAAGCGAAGACTGTGTTGATGCGGTAGCTGATTTTGTGAAAGATATATGCCCGAAGATAATCTTTCACCTGATACATATTATGAGATATAGAAATTGGTTTATTGGTTGGGGTTGCCCTATCAAATGATAGATGTTTGCATCGACAATTGTATGTTATACTGGAGAAGGGATGTTGATCTTACTAGTTGTCAATTTTGTCGCAAACCACGGTTCAGGGAAACAAGTGGAAAGAATAAAATCCCGTATAAGAGAATGTGGTACTTGCCTATAACAGATCGTCTGAAGAGGTTATATCAATCCGAATATACAACAGAGGCTAAGAGATGGCATGGTGAACACATAACTGAAAGAAAAATTACTCATCATTAGATGCAAAAACATGGAAACATTTTCAATCAATGTATCCTAGTTTTGCATTTGAGAGAAGAAATTTTTATCTTGGATTAAGTATTGATTGTTTCAACCCGTTTGGAAGTCATGTGAGACAATATTCTCTTTAGCCGGTTATAACGCCATATATTTCACCTCCATCTTTGTGCATGAAACAAGAGTTTCTCTTTATTTCTATTCAGGTTCCTGGCCTTGAGCATCCTAGAAGATCTCTTGATATATTTTTGCAGCCATTAATTCATGAGTTACAAATGTTTATGGAAAATAGAGTTGAAGTGTATAATGCATACAATGCTTTTGTGGACCATAGACGACTTTTTCGCATATGAGATGTTATTAGGATGGACAAAAATGACAACAATGTTAACATGTACCACGTAGATGCAACATCTAAATTCAAGGCACATCAACATATAGCTTAGTCCCGTAAGTATAAGCTAATGGTCCTGGAAGTTATGAATATAAATATTTGGTCTATCAAGTCTAACTATAGAGACATTATATAATATAATATCTACTTTTGTATCATGTAGAACGATGTTCCGATAGCAATTCTTAAATTAAGAAAATATGAAGTGACTCTTGAGAATGAATTAAGGACAATTAACTTCCTCCACAAGCAAACAATTATCAAGCAACAATAATGACCAAGTCTATACAGTCGTACTTACATTTTTGTGATGAATATCGTAGTTAGTTTAATTATATATCCTAACAAAAGAAAAACGTTTGATAGTAATTTAGAATTTCTGAAAATACAGCTATAGCGTGAAAGAAAGATGAGACGTATGAAATGGCTGCAGAAATAAACTAATATACGTACTTGTTTTACATGCATGGCGTTTAGCTGATTATTTTCTTGATATTTTTAGTTTTAAAGTCTACACTCTACAGTACCAAACCTAGTTGACAAGTTACAGGAGGGAAAAATGAAAAGTCTGATTGATTAAGGAATCGGATGTAATATTATTTTCCACCGTATTCTATTTTTATAAAAAATCTTGTTTAAATTCTACTCTAAAAGAATATGATTTTTTTTCTTTTGGTCAAAGAAAAATGAATATGATTAAACATAAGGGAATCTCCGTCTATTGACTAACCAAGGCCACAAGTGAGAAGCTCTCCAAATTGAAGAGGGTTTTGTGCAGAAGACTGTAACAGAGCTTGAGAGTCAGTGTTTATGGCATAAAAATCTCAAGATCAAAACAGGAGGAATCAAAATGGTGTTTCTTATGAGGTGTTTTAGAATATAAACAATTAAAAAGATTAAAGTAAGAAAAAGATGGAGAAAGTAGAATTGAGGTGAGAAAAGATGGACCTAAAATGGGCGAGAGGACTATCATGTTTTATCTTATTAGCGGTTTAACTTTAAAATTTGTTCAAAACTAACTAGTAACTATATATATATAAACTATATAGATTAAATTATTAGTTAAGTTATGAAAAGCTTTTGTTAAGAAACTTGTTGTTGTTGATTCTCTAGTTAAAGTTCAACATTACATCCTTTAATTCGGCAATGACAGAAGGTAACACTGTCATGATCAAAATCAGATATTGAAATCCATCCTACATGTAATAGGCCATGGTGCAGATTTGTTAGCCAAACGAGCAATTCGAATGGGGGCTATTTAGCCATTGTCCTATTTTTTCTACTGGAAAAAAAATAGTATGGAATGTATTCATCATCGTAATAATAACCATTTTTTTTTGTCGGCCGTAATATAACCATTTAGTTGACAAAAAAAAATTCTTAAAAAGTCGGATATTATATAACGACAAAAGTCCCTCAATTAAAGTCCAGAACATAAAAAGAAGCCCATTAATGCCTAATTAAGACAATATTAAATATTCATATAAATAAAACTCATTTGAAGGCCCAAACGAAATCTGTAAACCTAATAATTGAAGAGACCCTTTAGTTACTCGGCGCCAAGTAAACGACACTACTAATCACTAATCACTTATCCATAATGATCGTTATGCTCAGTTTTTCTTTTACCAGTCTTTAGGAGAAATTGACTATTTGTCACAACATCGTTTCTGTTAGGCAGGTGAAGCACTTTGGCTATATGAGTCTCCTACTTGGACAAGAATGTTGATGTAGCCTTATTAACAACATTATTTTCCATGTAAAGAGCTCTTAGTGTGGATATGGTACCAACAATCACAAGTAAAAAAAAGGAAGATTGGATCTAAAAGAATGTTCTACAAAAGTGTTCAGGTAACTGATGCAACCAACAACGTTCAACAAGCTCAACTTAAGAGAACGTAGAAAGATGAATAATAAACTATGTACTCTCAAACATACTGTAATAAAGGACCTATGATACTTCTCTCCTTATTCAAGTTCAATTCACAGCTGCAAACATCGTATCTGCATCTAGTATCTTCTTCCCTGTGGAAACTGAAACAAAGGACCATCTCAGTAACAAATATATTGAAAATGGAGTGTACTTGAACGCAAGATTCATTTACGGTCAAGCAATGTACTTAGTTACTTGGTCAGATCCTGGTTGGTCTGCTGGATTATTGTTGTTCCAGTCTCCAGCTCTCCGATATGCCTGTGGAGAGGTTTGACTCTGCTCTTGTCCAGGCCCACCATAACCCTGACCAAATCCAGATTTGGATTTCCAGCTCCTGGTGCAGGACCATAGTTTCCATTTCCCCTGTGGATTGTAATTCGTACGCCCTCCTGGTTGTAACCTCCTTGGGTCCCTTGGCTATAGTTAGCAGGTCCACCTTGGTCAACAACTTCTAAATTAAAAGAGAAGAAGCAAAGAGAAAAGAAGAAAAGAAGTCTACTATAGTTTAGTTTTAGCTAGTAGACTTAACTAAATGAGAGAAAAAGTTAATGAAATTATATGAGTAGCAGAAAGTGACTCAAGATGTTATTAATAAGTACAAATGTTTCAATTTATTTTTAGCTTCTCCCTCTTCTCCAACTCACACAAATACTTTTATTTTGAAAGCACTCTTATGGTTGTTGTTGTCATTGTCAATATGATTCTTTAATATAAATACTTCAGTTCACTTTAATATGATTCTTTTCTTATTTCACTTAATGAAATTAATTGCAAAAAAATATCATTTTTAGTTAACTTAATTTATTTCCTCTAAATTGATTTTCATTGACGAGAAAATTATGAGATATCATTTTACAGAAAGGAATCTATTTTTTCTTCAATCAAATTTAAACAGTCTAAAAGTTCCCTTAACTTGTGTATAGATGCAGCTAATCAACCCCATGATCATGCTACGTTAGTTGAATTTAGCTTTTCACAGGACAGGATCTCATGTATTAATCAAACATTTTTTCTACTTCTTATTGAGATAATGGAACAGTTACAATTGAGTTACATAACAATAGCAACAACAACAAAAAATTTGGTTCATAAGGATAAAAACACCCTAACAAAACTAATGATAACGTTACAAGCAAGCACTATAAATGAAAGTTCCCTTACTTCTTGATAATGAAACATCTCAGAGTCTATGGGTATCCTTATAGATCTTTCCTATGTGCAGCTTATAAAGTATTCTAAGAACCAAGACCATTAACTATATGGTCTAGTGTCCAAAATCCTTGGCACTAAGATTAATCAGACCCAAGATCGATTCCAATTGGTTACTCAATCGCAGCTGCAAATCTTGAGATTAGTCTTGAGCTCTTCAACCAAACCACACCCTGTCTCTTTTCTTCGTTGCACCCAAACTAGATCCTCCTTGGATCTCTCACCATGTCAAAACTAGGAGTTGTGACACGGCTATTATATTTTAGTCATGACGCTTTCGTAATGGTAAAGACAGGTTTGCCATTGAGAGGTAGAAGATTCCAGTAAGAACCAATGCAACAGTGTAGCCATTTTATTTGATATGAACCGATTGGAAAACGTGAAACATGTAGCAAGCAGCTCGAAAACCCTTGTCCTCTCTCGTTTGTGTCCAACTGCACAACCTCAGAAACACCATTGTTGCTCCAATCAAATCGCCCTGACTTTTTCCACTTCTTACCAGACTTTGTAATAGCATGATGAAACAACTTGTTACTCATTTCTACCAGATCTTCATCTCTCCAAGGGGGAGTAAGACTTTTGGTGTCTCTTGGTTTCACCATGTTGAGTCGGGGTGTGATAAGCTAGTTAAGTATAGAGGAGACAATACATTTTGGTTGATCGAAGAGGGACTCGCGGTTTTTGTATGTTTTTCAACTGAAGACAAAGATCCGGTGACAGCTGAAACCCTTGTTCCACTGATATTGTATCAGGAGTACTCTTGCTACTGTCTGAACTAAGAGCAAATAGCTCGGCACCAACACAAGGCCTGAAATTTAAATCATTTGAAAACATATTTAGCCGAGAAGATACAGCAGAATAAACAGTAAATAAATCAATCGTTTCAATTTAGTACCTTCCATCATAAATTCAATTTTCATTTTGATTAGAGATATATGTGAGTTGACACTATGAGAATACCTTATGTTGAAGAAATACTTTGGAATGCCAAAAGGAATCTGCATCCATTTCATAATTGCTTGTGAAAGTAGACTCCTGCAACTTTTGGTAATCTCAGACATAATATCCTCTTTTTGCATTAAAATAGACCGAGACTGCAATCCATGAATGCATGCAAGAACATCACTGCAAATAGAGTGCCAGCATCTTCACCTTGCCACAAACTCTCAGAATCTGATTCCTAGGTTGCAGGTGAAAACAGTTTACAGATTCGTTTTCCTTCACGAGTATGTTAAGCATTTCACAGATTTCAGGGTCTACCTTCCATAGCCGCTGAACTAAATCTTGCACAAGCCTTGAGCAAACAGAAATTTGTGAAGTGAAAGGAACCAAAGCTTCATGAAAGGAAAAACATGGAAGGAAAAGAACAAATCCAGCAGCAAAAGCCAGAACTGAACAGCTAAGTGAAAGAGTTGCGATATTGCTAGAGCTGCTCTCGTCTATGTCAACAAAACACGTCGCTAACATATCAAACTCCTTCTCCAACTTTTGAAGCTGAATAGAGATACGAGGAAGCTGTTGCAAAGAATTACAACCAGACAAGATCTTTCTCTCCACATGCTTCTTCTTGCAGATATCTTGGTTAAGCAGTCCCAGGCATTCCACGAGATCAATCACAGTTTCCAGTACTCGAGTCTTAAGAACCAAGAACCAGGTTTGGAAACAGAACAACTCCCTCGATGACGCTGTAATATTTCCCAACATTCCCAGAGACGATTGCAAATTCATATATGCTTCATGAAGAGCTACACAGTGAGCAAAATCTCCAGATGATTCTTTGGAGAGTTCTGGTTAACAACCGCTACTTCTCAACCAATTGACTGACTTGTAACTCACACTTTGGCATGAAAGCAGTTGTAATTTTCCTTCAGCATGAGATAATAGGATAATGACTTTAACCAAAACCAGTTAATATCAGACTTGACGTTGGTCTTAAGCTTGTCAAAAATCAAAGCAGATGTGACCCATGGCACCCAAACGCGCTGCGTAAACCCCAGCTCTATAAGCAGGCCAGTAGCTTCTATCCGTTAAAATCTGAGTCGAACATTCAAGAGAAACGATTCATAGTGTAATACATCAGCAACAAGTGCGACGCCAGAATCCCCATCTTCATTATTCACATGTAATCCCCAAAGAATCGGAGAATGTAGGATAGCAGAGCAAATATTCATTTGTGTGTGGCATCAAAGAAGCAGCATGAACGCTGCACATTTCAGTGATATGCTTCCTATTCCATAGACTTGAGACAAAACAGAACCATCACCCTCAAGATTCTCCAAGAACACTATCATGAACTTGTGTATTGCTACCAGAAGCTCTGACCTCACGACCCCCTCCCCCTCTTTTGCCCTTTGTAATTGATTAACACCACGCAGCATTTTATGAGACTCCATCTGTTTTCTTTAAGCCATCAGTTACGCTCACGATATAATCTAGGAGTAACCTGACTTTGTCAAGCACTAGCAGTCTCATTTCAGAATGTTGTCCAATTAATCCGTGGAGAACATTGAAGAGGTCGTGAACCTCATCAACTAGTGCAGAATCAACTTGACAGGGATCAGAACACAATCGTGCCAGTAAGGTAATCCTCTTCATGATTAATCCCACGAGCCGCAGCGGAAGAGATGTTGAAGAAACCTCAATTGATCTTACTTCTCCTGTCCGGACTATTTCTTTCCAGATACCCCACCAAAATACTGATACCTAAACAGTTGCTTAAGAAGATAAGACAATGAGATGCATTCTCAACAATAGCTCTGAGCTGATTGTAATTCAGATGCATCAGCCATGCAAAGTTTGTAGACAAGTATCTGCACTCACATCAAAGATAAGTAAGTATCTTCAATCTGAGATAAATTTAAATATCTGGCTTATTGAATCACCTTCTGGAATATTTGAAGAGCTTTAAGTTGCATATCCGGTGAGAGCTCTTCTTGTTTTAGTAAGCTGGAAAAATTTGCAGTTTCGCTTTCATGAAACAAGAGAGAAGCACATCCCTCTTTTAATAAGAAAGTGGAGACATCTTAGTACTGCAGCTCGAACTTGAGAGGGTCTTATCTTCACCCAGAAATGGCATGATAACCTCTGCCTGTACCCACATTTGATACTATTAGACTTCTCTCCGTTTATTTGAAACAAAAACAAAAAAGGGTGATGAACTATTTTCACTTTCCATCAACTATCCTGTGAAGACTATAAGTATCAAGTTGGTCTAATAAGAAAATTTCATTTCATCTTTTTAGCTTTCTGTAACTACAAAGTAGATTTTAAAAAGGGAAACATATTGAGTGTAATAAGAACATACAAGTTCAGAAGCAAGATGAGTAGATCTCGAAGCAAGCTTAGTCAGGGAAACGAGGAATGGAACCAAATTGTCCTCGTTTGAGGACTCCAGCATTAGCTTCATACAGATTTGCAGTAACACAGATGACTCCAATTAGTGAACTATGATAGTCCGTACACTAGTAGACTTTCATCATGAGAACAGACACTCCCCAATTACAAAGTTTGAAACTCTCAAAATGGCAACAAAAGTGAAATTAAACTCCGTTTCATCAAGTCTTTCTTTACCAGAAAACTCTTAATAGCATACTATACGTGAAAGCCTTTTGAGTGTTAGAAGCAAATGGAATTGAGAATTAGACAAAGAACCTTGAATGCTCTATTAGAAATTGCATGTGAGCATCCCATTTTTGCAAAAACTCGCACAGCAGCTAACCTGGTCTTTGGCAATTAATTCCGGAAACTTCAGACATGTCATGTAACATCCCGCAAACAACCAATGCAAAGTCATCTGATACTTCACAAAAGCAACCTGCAGCAAACAGTGATGATCTTACCTGAAAGAAGAAAACAGATTAGACAGTAAAAGTTTTCACTTACAAGTTACAAAGCAAACAATCTATTCTAGTAACCACCAGCTCGAGTGACATCAAGGTTGTAATCCTTTTAATTTTTTTCCTCACTACTTGGACAAATCATAGTCAATCAATCTTCAAAAACTAAGGGTCACAGGCGCATATAACTCCAAGATATTGTTATCAAATACATTACTCCACAAGTGAAAGGTTTGTAACCAAAACTCACAAGCAAAAAAAAAACATAAGAAAAGAACTGATGTTTTACCTCCAGGTCATGTAAGAAACCATACTGGTGAAAATCAAGTACCGTACTGGAGCAAACTCGCTGGCAAAATCTCTCCAACAACCAAACAGAATCAAAGCCAAAGCTTTTGCCTCAGAATCACCCTTATCATAAACATGCTTCACTCTTTTTAAGCATCTCCAAGTGGTTATGCAGCTTAGCCTTTGACAAAAACCAAGTTGCAGGCACATTCGGCTTTTATTCATCCTCTGAACATAGACATAAAGACCCGAACAACAGCAACCTTATCCCCAAAGCAAAACGCGTCAACTAGCCTCAACAGGATAGTATTGGCAAATAGTTTATCTCTTCAGGAACCAAAGCCAAATAAATTGTAAAGGGAAACTTGAGGTTCTGGTTCTTTGCTCCACTGTTTAAGCTTCTCACCAGTCTCCAAGATGGCTTTAGCTGAATATAATAACCCCCAAAAAAAAAAAACTTTAAAACTTTCATAGTCCTAGAGAAGGTAGAAAATTGAGGATTTTGAGAAACCTGGGTTTTAGAAACGAAGAGATTTCTCGAGGCTTGGTGCTCCATTCCATGGCGCAAGCTGCTGAAACCCTCTCCATCGTTAAACTTTTTGCTCCGACTTTCTACTGTTCTTATGGTTCTCGAAGCGAAGACAGAGACGAGAGAGAGACTGAAAGATTTGAAATTTGACGACTACTCGACAAACCCTGCTGTTTAAGTCCGTTTTTCTGTTAGGTTTCAGTTAGATGCGGTTTAGGAGAGAGAGAGTCTACTCAGTACTCATAGTTAGAGTTCGTTGCATTTAGTTGGCTTATCTCATTATCAATTTACACCTTTTTAGTACGCATGCGAGGTTCGGCTTTTTCGATCTCACCGAAGTGAGCCGAAAAAAAATAGTTTAGAGATAATCAACCTAAGATTAATCTTTTTCAAAAAAAATAATAAGAAAAAAATGGATCAATCACGGACCGCACGTGTCAGTGACCCGGGCAACAGTGCAATAACCCCAACTAAGAACACCTCTAGAATAGGATTTAGAGGTGGTTCTTAAGGATTAGCGGTCCCCCCGGCTAAGAGACCCTTAAAAACCCCCTTTGTTAATGCTCTAGGTTCTGTTTATTTTTTGTTAGTTCGGTTTTTGCAAAAAGATTATTGAATTTTTGCGTTTATGGTACTTCTTTAACTTTTTGTTAAATTGAGAAAAATTCAAAATTCTGATTATTACTGTATTAGTTCGTGATTTTGATGTTAATTTGGTCAGTTTGGTTCGAGTATACGGCAGACCTATTTTTTAGGCGGATAACGAGAGAAGTGAAGAGCTTATCTAGTTTGAAAGCTCCAAAATAACTCTCTATTTGGTTGGTTGTAGAATGATTTGTTTGGCGCCCCATGAAAAACTGCTCAAGTTCTTGTGTTATACATCATCGGGAAACATCTAATGACGAAATGTCTTGACAGGAAAAGCTTGATGAAGACATTCGTCTGTAATCCCGAATTTAAAAAAAATTATGTATAAGTTGTATGTCTCGCAAATGAGAATAACATTTAATAAAAAATGATCTTTAAATATTTTATCTTCGATCTAGGGATCAACTCTCATTTGATTTAATTCCTCATAATTTGTTATAGAGATTTCATTGGATATTGAGCTGAACAATTAGAAAACGAGAAAAGAGACCAAACTCATTGATATCTCACATTAACCATTAAGATTTGAGGTTTAAACGTTATTCTTTGTTAAAAATCGATACAAGCTTGATGCATCTTCACTTATTTTTGTTTCATCCTATATGTATGCGTGGTGTCGTATGATGGTTGACTCTTCTACACCTTAAACACACATAAAAGACATGATTTTTATGGCGTTTATCCAACAAAAACTACATTGCATTGAAAGTTCGTGTTATAGACGTTAGCACAAAAAAAACCAAACATTATGGGTTTTTTTCTATATACCCACCCTCTACAGCTTTATGATAAATTTTACACGTTGACATACATTGTAATTCTTTGTTTTGTGTTCGTCTACATATAAGACACACAACGTGTTATAGATGCAGAGTATAGTGATTTTTTTTTTAACAAAATTGAGAGTATGTTGAAGAAGAACTGGTTGAGTTGGACGATAGAAAGAGATCATAGAGAAACGTCTCTTTCTTTAGCCTACAGTTTGTTTCCTGTGAATGATTTATGTCTCTCCACTAGATCAGATGGCTTTCATCGTGCATCTTAGGGTTTTTTTGTAGTCCTTTTTTGCGGCACCTAGGATCAGATTGGCTTTCAAGAAATTGTAGTTGCATCTGAATCATGTACTAAACCTTCATTCTAGCTTAGTAATGATATTTACATTTGCAAACAAAAAAGAAAAAGTTACTGATTACGTTTTACGGCTTTCTTAGTCGTCACAGATATCGCTGCTACGTTGTCTCGGATTTACCGATTTTTTTTGGCGTCATGATGAACAATTAGTTCTCACAACTGTCTGAATAAATAACCTGTCTCTCACAACTATAAAGTTAAAGACATGCTTGTATAACAATGAAAGAAAAAAAACCACATCCTCGATAGACCAGAAACCTCAGCCATCAAATGCCAAGATCAAAGCCGAATCCAAAACAAGAACATTGAGACGCACAACACAAGAACCCAGGAGAGCAGCATCAATATATAAGAAAACATATATAAAATATTAATGGGATATAGGAGCTAACTCAATAGCTCCACAAGTCAAAAAAAATTGAAAAACCAAATTGAACAGATACTAATATCTAAGGAAAAGGGATGTACTGTCCACCCCAATATAATTCGTCGTGCATTTCACACCAAACAAAAATAAATGCGGAACATATAATGAGATAGTATAATATTTAGAATTTATACCCAATTTCCAACGTAACATCAAAATATTTTTTGATAGACGTAACATGAAAACCGACTCGAACAATACTTATAATAACCAAAAACAATTTTCAATGTGATTTTTTATATTACAACCAATAAGAAAAATGCGGGATCATTATATAGATTGTAAAATTATTTGAATGTTATACTCAGAATTTCTAACATAACATCAAAAACCTATTTAACACAAAGTTACCAAACATTAATACAATGAGTCAACATACACATAGAATAAGGGTGTTGATCCAAAGCTAACTTTTGTTCTTGTGGAATCTT
>CAJHQP010006812.1:0-35965 GCA_905132765.1 Moricandia arvensis | reverse complement strand
TAATCCGGAAAGCTCAGAAGCTGTTATTGAAGTCCCATACTTTCTCATACCGTCCATAGGAAAGGAGAGCCTCGAATCCAGAAGTTATGGAGTGGGTTAGCTACCCTCTTCGTCAAATCAGTCCCAGGCGTGTTCTTATTCAAAGACCAGGAAGAAAGGTGAAAGCTTTCACCTTGTTACTGGTGGTGGCGACCAAAGTATGAAGAAAGGTGGGGACTTTAGGCATGGAGAGTCCAAGGGAAGGTCCATGGAGGAAGGAAGTGTTGGAGGCGAAACCAATAACTCCTGATCTTGCCATGAATCAAAGGTGGTCAAGGAACTAACACTAGTTCCTTGTTTGTAAGAACCTATTGTCCCTTGATATAAAGCTTGATACTTTATGAACTGAATGTGTTGTGTGATGTGTTTGAGACCTGAGGATGTGTTATGATTGCTAAAAATGATTGTTTAGGATCTATCCCAGGATGTTTAGATGTTCTCGTTTTGAATGGTTGAGGGTTTAAAGTGCTTGCTCCAGTTCTAAATGATGCTTGACATGATATTAGATAGTATGTTCTGAATCTGCTTGCATACATGAATAAAACTGATTAAAGTGAAGCATTTGGGTCTGGTGTTTGTAAATGGCATTGATGCTTAGTCTCTATTCTAAATGAATGGCTTGCTAGGATGATATATAGTTGTATCTAATCCGGATTGCATTCATGAAGTAAATAGGTTAAGGTTGTTGCATACTATTGTCATTGGGGCTGCCTTAAGGTTGAGACATCTAGACTTATGTCTAAGGGTCTTTTAAGGTAGGGAATGGTTGCCTAAGTGCTTTGTGATAGCATTTAGAGAGTGGTAAGCTTGTATTAGATAGATCTCAATGATAATGAGATGCTGTCTAAGTGCAAAGCTTGTGACATTGGTGATCAAACTTGATGATTAATCAAGGTTTGATCCCAATGCAAGTGTGTCTTATCTAGTTTGGAGTTTGAGTGTTGTTTCAGGTTCACATGGAGTGTCTCTTGTTCAATATCAATCCGGAACAAAGAGGAAGGCAATGCCCATTGTTAAGGCAGTGGAGAGTTGTTGGTGCTTGTGCATGAAGCCAGTAGTCTAAGCGCAACTGTTGGGAGTGATGTGCTCCTGGTTCAAGAAGATGCACAAGAGAAGGTCATCACTGAAGCTTGAGGAGGCCGGTGACCTGAGGGTACTTGAAACTGAAGACATGGAGGTGGACCAGTGATTTAAGCGCAGCTGTTGGGGTGGTGTGCTCCTGGTTTGGATGCTCATTCAGGCTCACTTTCAAGCTTGAACCTAGATTCAATTCAAGCTTGAGGTGGGGACTTGAGGTAGCTACCCGGTGATCTAAGTTCAATACCTGTTTCCTCCTTACCATTAAAAGCGAATGAAGATGAAGCTATCCAGGTTTAAGCAGTGGCGTGTCTATATAAGAGGCTGTTCAGGCAGTCTTGGCTGTGTCATGAAGAAGGTTACTCTATCAATGCGGCTTTAGGGTTTGAGGTGGTTGTAGAGAGCTGATGAAGACACTATCATTCCATGAGGATAGAAGAATCAGAAGTGATGGTGTAATGGTTTGTAGTCCAAGATCATGAAGCAATCCTTCCAAGCTTGACTTGTTCCACATGGTCAAGCTTGAGGAGGAGTATTGAGAAGCTTCAATGATCTGTGAAGATGGAGTCCTTGGTGGTTATTCAAGAAGAAGAAGCAACCAAGGCAGAGAATGAAGCTGGTACTCAATGGAGTTTGTATCTTGGTAATCCGAGCACTTAACCCAGCAAGAAGTTGGGTGAAAGGGGGATAGACCAAGATCTGTGTGAAATGAGCTAGATGAGCTCAAGAAGAGTTAATGGTGTGCAATGAAAGTAGGTCCAGACTTGCACCACAGTAAGGGCCATGATCCAGAGTTCTTTGTGTCCACCACACTGGTTGAGACACAAAGAACTCACTGGCCAATCCCTAGGCCTTTGAGATCTTACTCTTTTCCTTATCAAGGTTTTATCCCAAAAGGGTTTTCTTTGATAAGGTTTTTAATGAGGAGACTCTTCAAGGTTCCAAGCTTGACTTAGGATCACTAGAGTCAAGCTTGAAGGGGAATGTTAACTTGAAGATATGACAATGGACAAATCTTAATTTGGGAGAGATGAGATGGGGCAAAGAAGATAGGTGATGAGAAGAGATCTTGTGCAACAAGAATGTAGAAGGCTGTGGACAGATTCTAAGTGTACAAGAGGCTATGAAACATCAAGGAGAAGTCTAAGGAAGACCTTGGGAAGCTTTAGAGAATAGAAGGTTTCAAATGGTCCATGTTTGGGTGAGGTGTACGGACTGTACGAATCCGTATGGACCAGACTCGACCCAGAAACATCAAATACTCGACAATTTGATCTTAAAAGATGTTTTGAGTCTTGGGAAGGTTAGGGCACATAAAGGGATCCTAAAATGACCAATACTTGTAACCCAAGGCAGTATCAAAACGTGTGAGGCAAGGAAGGTTTAGGGTTTGTAAGAAAGATCAAAGACTTGGGACTAAAGAGAAGGTTTGGGGCAAGAAGGAGAAGATTCCTTGGTATATTCGACCAAGGAAGCTTCCTGGAAAGAGCTGAGGTGTGGATAAGGTTATCCACTCACCAAAGGAAGAAGAAAAGGAGAAAAGAGCTGTTTATGGATAAGTTTCTTATCCACACGCCCAAAAGGAAGAGCAAGCTTTGGACACGCTGTCAAAAGCGTGTATGCACTCTCAGCCAAGTATTTTGAATGGTTTTCTTTGACGTCACATGCTTTTCTCTCCATTAGGTTTAAACTTGTATTCAGCACTCATTTCTTTATATAAAGACCCCTTGGGCGAGTTGTAATGATCAAGGGAGTAAGGGGGGAAAACCCCTCTCCACTTCCAGAAATAAAGCTTGATGTTCTTGAGTCGAAATCTCTCTTAGTCTACCCCTTTCTTATTCTTCTTAATCTCTCTAAGTCTCTATTATATTCTGGTTTTGATTCAAGTTCATACAAGTAAAACCAGAACCCTTCTCTCCTTCATTTCGAGTTCATCACTGGCTTTAAAGGCTTGTTCATCACACACAAACCCATATCCATATACTCTGGTGAAAATCCAACACATGTGACTTTTACTATAAACAAATCCTCTCCTTGTCTCCTAGCTTCCAACGGTTCACTCTTGTTTGAATATTCAAACTTGGCGAATGGCTCCTCTATTCCTTGCTTCTCAAGTTTCTTCTAGGTCACAGATGAGTGACTTGTGTGTCAAGTCATTCCGTACACTTGTACGGACTGCCATTATTACCTAAGGTCAATAGTCCCCCTCAAGCTTGATCCAATGCAATGATCAAGCTTGGAAACCATGAAGACTTCCCTCATTAAAACCTTAGTATGCAAAACCCTATTTTGGGACAAAAACATACTAAGGAAAGAGTAGAAGCTCTGTGGCTAAGAGGTTCATGCCTTGGTGATGTCAATGAGTCCAAGTTTGGGATAAATGGACTCACACACCCTGGTACTTGCAGCTTTAGTGAAAATGTCGGCCAACTGATCTTCACTCCTTGTTTAACAAGGTAAGATGACTTCTTGGATCACCATTTGCCTCACCTTATGACACTCCACCTTAATGTGTTTTGTCCTCTCATGAAACACTGAGTTTGAGGCTATGTATATGGCTGCCAGGCTATCACAATGCAATTGTGATTGGAGAAGTGATCTCAATTCCCAAATCTTTGAGTAGTCCTTTGATCCAAACCAGCTCGTTTGTAAGCTTCCTCATAGCTCTGTATTCAGCTTCAGCACTTGAACATGAAACCACCTTTTGCTTCTTGCTTTTCCATGTGACTAGATTGCCTCCAATGAAGGTGCAGTAACCAGTAGTTGATTTCCTATCATTTCTGTCTCCTGCCCAATCAGCATCACAATATCCAACCACTTCTGTGTTGCCATTACACCCCATCCATACTCCTTGTCCAGGAGCACCACTGAGGTATCTGAGTATCCTTTCCACCATTTTCCAGTGATGAACCTTTGGCACTTGCATATGCTGGCTCACCTGGTTCACAGCAAAGCAAATATCAGGCCTAGTTATGGTTAGATAGATCAGCTTACCCACTAGTCTTCTGTACTGCTTTGGATCATCAAATGAGGTGTCTTCATACTCCCCCTCACGCAAGATCTTGTAGCCATCCTCAAGTGGAGTCTTTGCTGGTTTTTCTCCAAGCATACCTGCTCCATTCAAGAGATCAAGTGTGTACTTTCTCTGGGATAAGAAGAGCCCCTCTTTAGATCGGCATACTTCTATTCCAAGAAAGTACTTTAGCTCACCCAAGTCCTTAATTTCAAATACAGATTTCAAGTAAACTTAAGTGGTTTGTATACCTTCTTTGTCACTCCCTGTGATGATGATATCATCAACATACACAAGGATGACTACTATAACTTGTTGGCTGGTGAGAGTAAATAGAGTATGATCTGCCTCTGATCGACTAAACCCTTTTTCATTAAGGGTGGTGCTAAGCTTATGGTACCAAGCTCTAGGTGATTGCTTCAGTCCATAGATAGCTTTCTTGAGTCTCAACACATTTCCTGGTTTGACATGTCTTCTAAACAAGGAGGAGGGCACATATAGACTTCATCTTCTAGTTCACCTTGAAGAAATGCATTCTTCACACCCATTTGCCACAAATCCCACTCCAAGTTAGTTGCAAGTGAGAGTATGATCCTGATGGTGTGTAGTTTTGCTACTGGGGCAAAAGTATCCAAGTAATCTTCTCCATATTTTTGGGTGAATCCTCTTGCTACCAGCCTTGTCTTCTTTCTTTCTGGTTTCCTATTAGCTAGATACTTGATGGTGTAGAGTAGGCGACTTGTTACAACTTTCTTGCCTCTTGGGAGCTCAGTTTCAAACCAAATACCATTCTTGATCATGGCATTGATCTCATACTCCACTGATGCTCTCCATTCATCATCTGCCATTGGTTCTTCATAAGTCCTTGGGAAATATTCTTGATCTACATTACTTATGAAGACTTGGTGCTCTTCTGGATATTGGGCCAAAGAGCAAACTGCTTGAGTGGGACGAGTTACTGCATTGGCATTAAAGTACACCCTTTTGTTCTTCCAGGGTTCTGGATCATGTAATCCTAGTGCTCCTTATTAGTGGTTGCACTTGCACTTCTTCTGGTTGTGCTTGGAATTCTTCTGGATCATGTTGATCATGACTTTCAGAACCTTCATGTTGCATTGTTTCTTCTGGTTCTGGTTGGTTCCCCCCTTCATGATCAACATGGATACAATCTTCAATTGGATCAGCCGCCTGGGTAGAGTGTTCTCTTGGCTCTTCCCTTGCCTTAGGCTGGTTAATCCCAAGACTCTCCAGGATGATCCTCAGGTTAGTTGCTCTATCTGATGGGGCATGTGAAAAACCTCCAGATTCTCCCAGATCTTCTCACCATAATACCCCTTTGACTCCACAAATTTGACATCCCTTGAGACCATCACCCTCCTAGTTTCTGGCACATAGCACTTGTATCCTTTCTGATTGGCTGAATACCCAATGAAGATTGCTTTGACACTCTTGGCTTCAAGTTTATTTCTTTGCTCTCCTGGAATAAAAACAAAATAGAGGCACCCAACACACGCAAATGATCAAGAGAGGGTCTGTCTTTATTCAATACCTCATAGGGAGAGACATCATGGAGAATCCTTGTAGGAGTTATATTGATCTGATAGCGTGCTGATACCACATCATCACCCCAAAAACGTTTTGGAACATTAGTGTGGAACATCATATTTCTAGCAACCTCCATAAGATGTTGATTCTTCCTCTTTGCCACTCCATTTTATTGTGGTGTGTATGGGAAAATGGTTTGATGAATGATTCCATATTTGGCTAGATGGTTTTTGAATGCATGGCTTGTGTATTCACCACCATTGTCTGACCTAAAAATCTTAATCTTGGCATTGAAATGATTAGTGATATAGCTCTGAAAATTTATAAAAGCTTCTAACACCCTATCTTTAGATTGAATTAAAGTTAGCCAAGTGTACTTTGATTTCTCATCTATAAAGGTAACAAAGTATTTATGGTTTTCTCTAGAAACACATGGTGCAGTCCAGACATCTGAGTGAACAAGATCAAAGCAGTGTTCATAAATAGTGGTTGATTTAGTAAAAACGGTTTTGCAGTGTTTGCCAAGGATACAAGCTTCACAGCTATCATTCCTAAAAGACAAATTAGGGAACATCAATCCTAAGGCACGAGAATGAGGATGGCCTAATCTAGCATGCCATAATACATTGGAATCTAAAACAGAAGCAGAACTAAGAGCATAAGGTAAATCTGATTTAAGCTTGGTGTCTTCAAGCAAATAGAGGTCTCCTTTGCTTACACCCTTTCCAATCATCTTACTTGTCTCAATATCCTGAAAATGTACTTCATTAGGACTAAAAATCACATGACAATTAAGATCAGAAGTCGTTTTCTTAACTGAGAGCAAGTTAGATGCAAATGTAGGCATATATAAGGCTTTAGACTCTCTACCAAACAATTTCAAATTCCCTATGCCCTCAATGGGTACCTTATCACCATTTGCAATCATCACATTTCCTAGAGCAGGCTTAACATTACTAATCAGTTTAGCATACTTAATCATATGATGAGATGCCCCTGAATCTATGATCAATGGCTTAGCAGGTTGAGATATGTTCTGAATTGTAATTTAAAGCATTATGGACATTACTACTGATGTTACCAGAGTTGGCATTGAGAGCTTTTATGAGAGCCTCAATGTCTGACTTGCGGATTAGAGAGTCCTCCTGGTTAGGCTGAGTAGATGTTCCAGCAATGTGAGCAGTGGAGTTCATGGCCCTTCCTCCATTCTGTTGATGCCCCGGTTGAATTGTAGGCTGGACATTCTGATGAATAGCCTCATGTGCTCTAGCCTGGTTGAATCTTGATGGAGGACGGAGGTGAGGGTGAAGGATCCAGCACTGGTTCTTCATGTGGCCGACCTTCCTACAATGATCACAAGTCACTGACTTCTTCCTATCTTCTGGTTTGAAGAAGGCTTTGTTTGCAGACACTATCTCAGCCTTGTTGGCTAAGTTGAGTTCTCCTTTTCCTCCAAACAGACCAACTGAGCCTTGCTCCTTCTGGATTTGAGAGCACACCTCTTCTAGACTTGGTAGTTTATCAGCCCTCAGAATATGCTTGATGAGGTCATTGTAAGTTGGGTTAAGAGTGAGGAGCAGACCAAACACTTTGTCTTGCTCACGCCTCTCATTCAGAGTAGTAGGGTCAGTGGTACACGGCCTCAACATCTCCAGTTCTGCCCAGAGAGCTCTGAACTTACCAAAATGTTGGTTAAAGTCCATGTCTTCCTGGTTCAAGCTGCTGATAGCTTTCTTCACTTCAAAGACCCAACTGAGGTTGGATATGTTACCATACACCTTCTGTAGTGTATCCCACAACTCCTTTGCGGTTTCACTGTAAGAGTTGGCCACCATTATGGGACCATCAAGTGAGCTTTGGATGATATTCAGCACCATAAAGTCCTCTTGACTCCATTTGCCTTCATCTACCACCACAATCTCCTTTCCATCTTCTCCTTGACTGGTTCGTTTTGGCGCCTCACTTGTAGTGATATGGGACCATAAACCTCTTCCACCAAGGGCATTCTGGATTAATCTTGACCATAGAAGGTAGTTCACTCCTTTAAGAGTGACTGGAATCACCACTGCCTTATTTTGCTCCATTTCGAGTTGCTATTATCTAGTGGGTGAAAGGGTGTTCTTGAGGGTTTTGAAAGAAAGCTGAAAAATATTTGGTTTCTGGATATAGGTTTAGACAGAAACAAATAGGAACAAGCTATCTCTCTTTGTTTCAAGAAAACGTGAAGGAAAGAGGACGAAAAAATGAAGAACAGTTGATGAACTTGCAAGAACATAGCTATTATCCACTGGATAAAAGAATGTTCTTCAAGATATGCAAGAACTGATCGAATGAAAAAGAAGAGGGAGGTGAGTAGAGTAACTTTGTGAAAGAGTTTAGAGAGTTTAGGAGCTTATAGCTCTGATACCATGTAAAGATTTATTAAGAACAGAGTGAAGAACACAAGAGAAAGACTGAGTTTGATTCGAGAACAAGAGGAGAGAGAGAGAAAAGGGTGTTTGTACTCGAGAGAGAGTAAGAGAGAATAGAGAAGGAGTTTTTTATTCCTTACTTCTGAGTAAACTGCATACAAGTGAATAAATAGGCAAGATGCCTTATGTACCCTACTGAACAAACAAAGGGAAATGAATAAAATAATGATGCTCTGGCCGAGGTTCTAGAGAGGGAAAGTGACTTGTGCTGAACGGTCTGGTTACAAGTGGAAGGGTTCAGCACATGTGACTTTTACTATAAACAAATCCTCTCCTTTGTCTCCTAGCTTCCAACGGTTCACTCTTGTTTGAATATTCAAACTTGGTGAGTGGCTCCTCTATTCCTTGCTTCTCAAGTTTCTTCTAGGTCACGGATGAGTGACTTGTGTGTCAAGTCATTCCGTACACTTGTACGGACTGCCTTGTCTTCCAAGTAAGCACATCCTCTTCATCTCTTTGTCGTCTTTATTACCTAAGGTCAATATACTTCATCTTCTAATCCACCTTGTAAGAAAGCATTCTTGACATCCATTTGCCATAAGTCCCATTCCAAGTTGACTGCCAATGAGATCACAATCCTTATGGTGTGGAGCTTGGCGACTGGTGCAAATGTATCATGGTAATATTCTCCATAGACCTGGGTGAAGCCTCTTGCAACTAGCCTTGTGTTTTTCCTTTCTGGTTTTCCATTTGCTAGGTACTTGATTGTGAATAGTAGGCGACTTGTCACAGCTTTCTTGCCTTTGGGGAGCTCAGATTCATACCAAGTGTCATTCTTGATCAAAGCATTGATCTCATCTCCAACTGAGTGTTTCAATTTTTCATTCTCCATTGCTTCTGCATAAGATCTTGGAATATATTCCTGGTCCAACTCCACAATGAAAGCTTGATGTTATTATGGATATTGAGCTAAAGAGCATACTGCACTCATTGGGTGAGCTACTGCTTCTGCATTGAAGTACACCCTTGTATTGATCCAATTTGATGCTGGTCTCCAGATCCTTGTACTCCTTCGCAAAGGCTGTATATGATCAGATTCTTCCTCCTCATCTAATTGGGTTTCATCATCTGGTTAAACTTCAGTAGCTGATGGCATCTCATCTTGATCACGAGCTGCTGATTCTTCAGAATGCTGTGCATGTTCCTCAGGCTGAGTTGTTTCATTGCCCCCCTCATGATCAAGATGAGTGACTTCAATATTCTCCTCATCTTCAGTAGTATCATGAGCTGGTGTCTTCTTGATTCCCTCATGTTATTTTGGTAAGTGGATTCCAAGGTTCTCCAAAATTACTCTCAAGTTGTTAGCTCTATCTGAGGAAGACTGAGAGAGGTCCTTGAGATCATCCCAACTCCTTTCATTATAGTGACCTCTAGACTCCATAAACTTAACATCCCTGGAGATCAAAACCTTTCTTGTCTCTCGTATATAGTACTTGTAGCCTTTCTGAGTTGGAGAGTATCCAATAAACATGGCCTTTGTGCTTTTAGCCTCGAGCTTGTTTTCAGTTCACCTGGAATTAAAACAAAACACACACACCCAAACACACGCAAATGGTCTATAGATGGTCTGGTTTTGTTGAGTACCTCATAAGGTGACATATCACTGAGTACTTTTGTAGGAATCATGTTGATCAGTAAGAGGCAGTCACAACTGCAATCACCCCAAAACTGCTTAGGAACATTCATATGAAACATCATGCTTCTGGCCACCTCCATTGGATGTCTGTTTTTCCTCTCATCTACACCATTTTGTTGAGGTGTGTAGGGACAGCTCATTGATGATGACTCCTGGTGCTGCAGGATTTTGCTTGAAGGTTGTGCTTGTGTATTCTCCCCCATTATCTGATCTAAATTTTTGATCTTGCATGAAAATGGTTAGCAATATAGCTTTGAAAATTTTTAAAAGCTTCTAGCACCCTATCCTTAGATTTCAACAAGGTTAACCATGTGTACTTAGATTTTTCATCTATAAAAGTCACAAAGTATTTATGTTGTTCTCTAGATGCACAAGGGGTTGTCTACACATCAGAATGAATAAGATCAAAGCAATTCTCATAGATAGTCATTGATTTAGGAAACACAGACTTGCAATGTTTTCCTAGAATACAAGCTTCACAATCACTTTTAAAAGAAACACTAGGCAGCATGATGTTCAAGGCACGAGAATGAGAGTGTCCTAATCTAGCATGCCATATTAAATCTTTAGGTAATTTAGAAACAGAGTTTAAAGCACAAGATATATCAGAAGCTAGCATAGTGTCGTCAAGGAAGTACAAGTCTCCCTTGGTTCCACCTTTGCCAAGCAACTTACTGGTCTCAATATCCTGAAAATACACTTCATTAGGGGTGAAAGTAACATGACAATTTAAATCAGTAGTGGCCTTTCTAACTGACAGGAGGTTGGAAGCAAAGGTTGGCATATAGAAAGCTTTAGACACTTTATCAAACAATTTTAGATCACCTACACCCTTTATAGGAACTTTATCACCATTAGCCATCATCACGTTTCCTAGGACTGGTTTTATATTAGTAATGAAATTTCAATCACTAATCATATGGTGTGATGCACCAGAGTCTATAACTAATGGTCTAGCAGTGCCTAACCCACTCATTGAAATATCAGCAGTATATGAAGCATTAAGAGAGATACCAAGAGTGTTAAAGTTACCAGAGTCCTTTAAGGCCTTGATGAGGGTGTTCAAGGCAGACCTCGTAATGTTCTCATCAGGGTTGGACCTTGCAGTGGAGTAAGAGGAGGTTGTCGCCATGGCCTTTCCCATATAAGTATTAGAGCACATTGAGGAGCATTCAGAAGGAGTCACTGGTTCAGCTCCTTCAGTTGAGAAGTGGCTCTAGCATCTTGGTACTGGTTCTGTGAGTCTCTGAACTTGTTTGGCTTCAAATGAGGATGAAGTATCCAGCACTTATTCTTTATGTGGCCCTTTTTCTTACAGTGATCACAAGTCAAGATCCTTCTATCATCTTGTTTGTAAACCCCTTTGTTTGTTACTGGTCCTGGTCCTTCAGCTTGGTTACTCATAACCAACTCGCCTTTGCCTCCAAATTGGCCAAGAGATCCTTGTTCCTTCTGAATCTGAGCACACGCTTCTTCAAGGCTTTGAAGCTTGTCTGCTCGCAGTATGTGCTTGATTAGATCATTGTATGTTGGGTTCAAAGTGAGAAGCAACCCAAACACCTTATCCTTCTCTCTCCTCTCATTCAAGACTAAGGGTTCAATGGTATGTGGTCTGAGCATCTCCAGCTCTGCCCACAGTGACCTAAACTTCCCAAAATGGAGAGTAAAATCCATGTCTTCTTGACTTAGGGAGTTTATAGCTTTCTTAACTTCAAAAACTCGAGTAAGGTTTGATACATTACCATAGACCTTGTACAGAGTTTCCCACAAATCTTTGGAGCTTTCACAGTATGAATAAGCTTCCAAAATAGCTGGATCCAAAGAGTTTTGGACGAGAGACAGCACCATGAAGTCATCCTGAGCCCATTTGCCTTCATCAATCACAACCATCTCATTTCCATATTCTCCTTGGACACTTTGTTTAGGTGCTTCTCCTCTTGAGACATGACTCCAAAACCCTCTTCCTCCAAGGGAAATCTTCACCAATCTCGACCAAAGGTAATTAGCTCCCTTTAAAGTCACTAGAATTGTCATGGGTTTAGTGTTCTCCATCTTCTTTTGCTATTAGCTTCTGGGTAGTAAGCTGAGAATTGAAGAGATTCGAACCAGAGAGTATAAACTTCAAAAAAGTAGAATAGAGAGTTTTGAGGAAGTAGAGTAGGTTTCAAGAGTTTTGAGGCTCTGATACCATGTGATTTTAAGAGAATTATGAAGAGTTTAGACTAAGAACATGATGAACTTGCTGAAGAACTTGAAGAACAGCAAGAAAGAGAGAAAGGAATCCGTGAGGAAAGAGAGAGAGAGTAGAGAAGTGAGTATTTTATTTAACTTGCCTTAGGTTTCTGTGGATACAATGCTTAAGTAGACAAGAAAATATCCTAGGGAAAAAATAAATAAAGAGGCTAAGAGGAAAAAGAATAAACTAATGTGCTAGGCTCCAAACTATCTTGAGCAGGCACCTAGACTGAAAGGGACAGGTCCCAATGGTTGTCTAGCCTTCTGGTCCCCATCTATGCACGTGAAAACCACTCTCCAACGTTCCTATTCTTCAGGCAAGTAAGGATAAGCCTTCCTAGTTGATTTCTTGCACAACTCTTCTCTTCCTTTACTTGCAAGGCACTCTGGGTCTTTTAGGTTGTACGGACAGCCTTGGTGCACAAGTTATCTTGAATCTTGTTCTTCTGAGCCATCTTCTTCTTATATTTTCATCTCCTCATTTTATTTCTTCATCTCAACACTTGGATCACAGGTTTCTAGTCTGACCTAATGACTTGGAAGGCAAGTCAAGGAAGCATTGTCGACCAAGCTACACTTATGGAGACTTAGAAGACCGTTGGGGAGCAAGATATATCTGTGACAAGTTGAATTTGAAAGAGTCCATGTCTTGCTAAGCAATAGAGCTGTTGTAGGTGATGTCACTTTCACAGACCAGAAGCAACTTATTTTAATGTTTCCTCTTTGTTTTCTTCTGAATGTCTCTCTCTTGTCTCTTTATTAATATGTAAACAAGCATGAAATGAAGTAAGGATTTCGAATCCTCCTTTCTCTCTCTCTCTCTCACTCTCTCTCTATCTCTCTCTATTCTGTCCAGAAATGTGTTCTTGAGTTCATCTCTCTTGTTCTTCACTCAAACTCAACCAAAGTCGACCATTCTCTTCTATTCTCATCATACTTTCATAATTCTAACATGGTATCAGAGCTTTAAGCTCCTAACCTTCTTTATATTCCGCAAATCTACTCTTGTCTTTCTCTGTTTTTTTTTGCTCTGTTTGGTCTGATTTGCTCTGTTTTACTTTGTTTTACTCTGTTCGCTTCCAAAATTCTCTGTGGTCTAGACTCTCAAAGTATCTAAGTTCCTCAACTCCATTGTTTATCTTTTTACTCTCTTATTTTCTCATTTCCATCTGCAAATCAAATTCTGCTGCTTATTTTAAAAATTTCTATGTTCTTCATCTTTACCCACTAGATAATTGCTTTAACCATTGGGTAAAAGAAATCCAGCCATGGAAATGAAGAAAAGAAGTGTTATTCCAGTAACCCTTGACGGTTTCTAACTACTTGTTATGGTCAAGAGTGGCCAGAGATACCTTGGGAAGTCATGGACTTTGGGACAGCCACATCATGAAGGCTGAAGCTTCAAAGAGGATGACTCAAGAGGATAGTCAGGTGATTGGTTTGATGGATGAAGACAAGTGGGTCAGAGAAGACCAGCAAGCACTTGAGATCATCCACAACTCTCTCTCAGAACCAATATTGGAGGCTTACTCACATTTTGAAACCGCCAAAGATCTATGGGAGAGTCTTAAATCTTTGTATGGGAATCTTTCCAATCTGAGCCGTGTGTTTGAAGTCAAGAGGATTATCAAAAAGTTTAAGGTTTTCAGTCTACTCCTGAACCTCAATCCAGAGGTCATAAGGGAAAGATATGAGCAGGATAAGGTTTTCAGTCTACTCCTGAACATCAATCCATCCTAAAACCATCTTATAAAGCATATTCTAAGAGAGGTCAAGCTTCCAAACCCAGATGAAGTGTGTTCTCTGGTCCAAAGAGAGCAAGGAGCACAGAAACTCTTCAAGGAAGAAGAGAAACTTGTTCATCATGTTAAACCTGAAGTGATAATCAATCACTAAAGGTTATTGAACAAAGAAGGACCAAACCTTTGTGGAAGTTCTGTTAAGAACTAAGGAGGGTCCAGAAGGCCGTAGGTTGTGTGAGGAGATCCAACCTCAACAGGTTCGGACTGATCTTGAAATAAAGAGAAAAGAAGACTTGAAGACTTGTAGATGACACTAAGAGAATAAGGAGACTAAAGAGAGATTCGTGAGGCTTGAAGAACCAGAGACTAAGAGACTGAAGAACAAAGATTAGAACCCAGAAAAGATTAGGAAGGAGGAGGGGAAATCCCACTCTCTCACTTAATGTTTACAATCGACAATACAAGGTATAAATAGGTAAATGAGCTACTTCTAGGGTTTACAAGGAAAATCAACCAAGCATGTGAAGTCAGCAAGGAAATGGGCACCTATTTTTAATTGTGTGGACTGAAATCAATACATGCTCGGCCAGGCTGTCTCTTGCTGGTTACCAAGGGAAGACTTGGCTAGGAATGAGCCAACAATGCACTTGAATTCGTCCATAGAACAGTCCAGGTCATAATACAACTTGCTCTTCCTTTTCAGCATATGGGAACAGACATGACAGGCTGGCTGGTCTTCCTTGCTTGCTCGCGAGTCAATAAAGGTGAATCTTATCCACAAACGGTCAAGTGACCTCAGTATGTTCCTGGTTGCTTCCTTAGACCAGAATATGCCTTAGAATCTTTTCTCCTTTGTCCATAACTTCTCCTTCTTCATACCTTAGGGCTCAAGTTATCACTATGGGAGTGTACGGATTAAGGTTTGGTTCGTACACTTTTCGCCCTATTTTTGCACAAACCCAAAACATCCTGATTTGGTCGAATGTAAAGTTTTCGGGTCGACCTGGTCCATACGGATCCGTACGGTCCGAGTACATCCGTCCGTACCAAATCCGCACGGCATTGCCCTAACTTTGCACATTCTCCCAAATGACTCCAAACTTCACCCAAGCCTTCTTCCTTCATTATAAACCCTTCCTGGACCTCATTCTAGCTCAGCATTGCCTTCTGGACCCTCCTTAGTTCTTAACAGAACTTCCACAAAGGTTTGGTCCTTCTTTGTTCAATAACCTTTAGTAATTGATTTCACTTCAGCTTTAACACTCCCCCTCAAGCTTGGCTCTAGAGATCCTAAGTCAAGCTTGGAACCCTGAAGTCACTCCTCATTAAAAACCTTATGAGAGAAAACCCTCCTTAGGGATAAAACCCTCATAAGGAAAAGAGTAAGCTCCTTCAAGGCCTAGGGATTGGCCATTGAGTCTTTGTGCCTTAGAACCAGTGTGGTTGGACAAAAGAACTCTGGATCGTGGCCTAAACTCGTGCAGCAACAACACAAGGCTTGCACACTCATAGAACTCGGCTTGACCTCTTCATAGACCCGGTTTGGGTCTCCCCCTCTCAACTGACTTCAAGGCCATCTTAGAGAAGCTAGGAAACGACGATGATCATCTTCAGTGAGGCTCAGGCACTGGTAATGGTACCTGATACATTATCCCAAAGGTGCATCAGTACTTATCAAGAATATCCACAAGAATGAGATACTTAGGCAAAGCTCCAAAGGCTGAAACAAAACCAGATATTCTAGCAACTTAAACATTCTTCTAAAAGAAGCAAGATATCAATGATGGTTTCAACTAAGTCAATAGCACTAGATCTTATTCCATTTAACCATAACAATCAGAAATCATCTATTCAAGCATTTTAAGAACCATTTCGAGATTTAAGAAGAAATGATGAATTACTCGAAATAGTTTGAGTTCAAGTTACTTCCCTTTTTGTTTAGAAGAGGAGTGACTGGTTTGTAACTTGAATCCCTCACACCAGGCCAGTTGCAACCTCTTCATGGCAACACTAACTTGATGGGAGGTTGTGTGGAGCTTTCGGCTTTAGTTTCAATCACCTCACCACAGAGGCCACATTGAACTGAGCTTTCATAGACACACAACCAAGACTGCTCTGAACAACCTTTTGCATAGACACGCCACTGCCTAGACCCGGTTGGATGATCCTTTGTTGAAGTCCTTGCAAGGCTTTGAAACTGGACCATGGATCATGTATATTCAGACTCCCCCTCAAGCTTAACTCCGAGACTATCGGAGGAGCTAAGCTTGTGAGATGAGTATATACGATTCCATGGTCTTGAGGAACCATCAGTCTTTACAAGACTTGATGTCTTAACCCTTGTGAGTTTTGGCTCTCTTCCTTATACCAGGAAAAAGGGTGTTCGAATCACCTTAAGAGCCCTCACAAGGTAGTCTCTCATTGTATGATATCCCACTCTACACTTCCTGTAGACTTTGGGACTAACATGTCCAAATGGTATCATACAATGGCATCAACCTCTCATTGCATACTCAGTCACAATACACTTCCTGTAGTTTGGGGACTGACTCGTCCAGTGATGATATGCAATGGCAATACACACTTTTCTTGTCACTATGGTTTGTCACTGTATCACTTCCTGTGTACCTAACATCACCACAACTCAATGAAAACATTAGATCATCCCTTTGGGACCAAACCAAGATCACACATCTGGTTTGATCACCAACGCCTCAACAACACAAAACTCTTTAACCATCAAACCACATGAACAAGCCTTAAGCAAACTTAAATTCTCTAGATGCAATGCAAGACTGAAAACAAAGCAATTGCAACTAGGCTAGATTTTTAAATGCACCATATATGAATGCAACAAATGACAGATATGCCAATGCAACAGATACTAAATGCTACTAGAACACAAGACGGATTAGCTAAGACAATAACAAGGCAAGATAACATGACTCGGAAAGAACAGAACCTATATGTTTATGCAACTGCACCAAAGATCCTCAAGATGCTATGAATGCAACAAACTTTTACAGCAATCATGTGAATGTAATAGATTCAATCCGAATGGACTAGCAACTATATGATATCCTAAACAACCTAATCAGAATGCAAGAAACAACTAGGCATATTAATGAGCAATGGTTTCATCAAGACCATAGATTCAAGTAGTTTAGACACAGTTCTAAATCCTACTTGATATCTCTGATTGATTAACTATGTCACTAACATCCAAGCAACACTGAACCGGATTGAATCACTACCTAGATGCTTATGAATGTAAAACAGTCTAACAATTCTCATGATGCAAGTATCCGAGACATTCTACTCAGTTCTACAACACATTCATGGCAATTTGGAGTTATGACAATGCACAAGACAATACTAAACGACCACACTGATGCTTATGCAAGATAGACAACCAACACAATGATGCAAGAGCTTAGACAATCTTCTAAATGCTTCAAGACATCTATGATGAAAAAAGAAAAGCTATGGCAGAAGCAATCAGATCACAAAACACTGCAATAAACAAGCCAGAAGATCCTGGGACAAACACTACTCAATGCATAACAAAGTATAAATTCTTATTAAGCGATAGGAGATTTGCATACAGTTAAGGAATCCAAGCTGATTCCTTAAACCTCCATGGACACGCTCCAATGTTTCTTGTTGGGTTTAACCCAACTCTTCTCTGGTCATTACTCCTTAGCGGGAAGCTTCATGACCCAGTTAGGGACCAACACCTCCATCCTCTCTAGACTTGATGTTTAACTCCTACTGCACCCTTCCTTAGTCATTACTGCTCAACCAGCAGTCTCATGACTCGTCTAAACAAGGAGCACCTCCATCCTCTTTTGGATTTGATTCTTAACCCCCATACAAATCACCAGTGCCTTTGGTCACCAGTCTTACATGGACTTAAGTGATGACCACTCCTACTTGTGTGCCTCTTGAACTAGCAGCACATTGCTTCCACAGCAGTGTCTTAACGCCACCATCCTCTACACACAAGTAAACTCTCCATTGCTTCTCAATGGGCAACGCCTTTTATTACTTGGTTTGGTTAGACACTGAACACTTCTTATGTCCCTGTACATCACTCAAACTCAATAATAGATTAGGCCGCAAATGCTTTGGGATCAATCCTTGACTATCCATCAAGTTAGATCACCAGTGTCTCAAGCTTTGCAACAGATTAAACCAGACATTATCAAGTTTTAATCTTGTCAAGCAACCTCTCTAAGCACAAGCAAGATCATATCAGATTCAAGACAAGCTACTTAGGAATTTTAAACACACCTCCTTAATCTGCATCTGACTTGAATCTAGATGCATCAATTTAAGGCAGTAACAGTTCAGTGAATGATGACAGAACACACCTTAACAAGTTCTAAACAGACATGAATGCAATCACTGAGCAGATACACTATCTAGCACCTAATACACGTTCAAGCAGTGAACAAGTAATGGCCTTTAACATCAAAACACCACACAAGACATTCAAGCATCCTGGGACAGTATCTAGCAAGCTTTATAAGACCCTCAGGACATGAACACACACTACACCACACGGCCATAACAAAAGTCTCAAGCTTTATACAAGGGAAGGAAGTTATCTTACAGTCAAGGAACCTGTGCTGGTTCCTTGAACCTCCATGGTTAACCGGTTCATGACTAGACAGATTTGGGTTGTTGGTTTGGGAACCAACACCTCCTTCTTTGTGTGACCTTCCCCCTTGACCCCCATCATGCCAAAGACACCAACTTTCTCCATGTTTGAGTCGCCACACCAAGATTCAAGTTGAAAGTTTCTTTCTTGAAAGGTTTCTTCTTGGACAGTAGAAAAGAATGGCTTGGACAAGCTTCCACTGGCCTTCTTTCTTCAGGAAGGACATGGGAGAGAGGGATGAAATGAGAATAGCTTCTGGGCTCGCCATGGATGATAAAGTTTCCATCTTGAAGGGTTTAAACGGCTGGCTGGACAGAAGCTTCTTCATTAGTTTAGAAATGGCATGGGGAAGAGCTTGAGCGTGTGGATGATGGGACCAGGTTCTGATGAACCTGGCTCTGATACCATGAAAGTTTATCAGAGTTCAGGTCGTGGGTTGTGTGAGGAGATCCAACCTCAACAAGTTCGGACTTATCTTGAAATAAAGAGGAAAGAAGACTTGATGAGAGAATAAGATTGTGGATGAGACTAAGAGAATAAGGAGACTAAAGAGAGATTCGTGAGACTTGAAGAACCAGAGACTAAGAGACTGAGAACAAAGATTTAGAACCCAGAAAATATTAGGAAGGAGGAGGGGAAACCCCACTCTCTCACTTAATGTTTACAATTGACAGTACAAGGTATAAATAGGTAAATGAGCTACTTCTAGGGTTTACAAGGAAAATCAACCAAGCATGTGAAGTCAACATGGAGATGGGCTCCTATTTTTGAATGGCGTGGACTGAAATCAATACATGCTCGGCCAGGCTGTCTCTTCTGGTTAGCAAGGGAAGACTTTGCTAGGAATGAGCCAACAAGGCACTTGATTTCATCCAAAGATCAGTCCAGGTTCATAATACAGGTTGCTCTTCCTTTTCAGCACATGGACATATCATGACAGGCTGGCTGGTCTTCCTTGCTTGCTGGCGAGTCAATAAAGGTGAATCTTATCCATAAACGGTCAAGTGACCTCAGTATATTCTGGTTGCTTCCTTAGACCAGAATATGCCTTAGAATCTTTCCTACCTTGTCCATAACTTCCATTTCGCATTCTTAATACCTTTGGGCTCAAGTTATCACCATGGGAGTGTATGGATTAGGGTTTGGTCCGTACACTTTTCACCCTACTTTTGCACAAACCCAAAACATCCTGATTTGGTCGAATGTAAAGTTTTCAGGTCGGCCTGGTCCGTACGGATCCGTACGGTCCGAGTACATCCGTCCGTATCAAATCCGTACGGCCTCGCCCTAACTTTACACATTCTCTCAAATGACTCCAAACTCACCCAAGCCTTCTTCCTTCATTGTAAACCCTTCCTGGATCTCTTTCTAGCTCAGCATTGCCTTTTGGACCCTCCTTAGTTCTTAACAGAACTTCCACAAAGGTTTTGTCCTTCTTTGTTCAATAACCTTTAGTGATTGATTATCACTTCAGGTTTAACACAAAGAGAGCAAGGAGCACATAAAATCTTCATGGAAGAAGAGAAACTGGTTCATCAAGTTAAACCTGAAGTGATAATCAATCACTAAAGGTTACTGAACAAAGAAGGACCAAACCTTTGTGGAAGTTCTGTTCAGAACTAAGGAGGGTCCAGAAGGCAATGCTGAGCTAGAAAGAGGTCCATGAAGGATTTACAATGAAGGAAGAAGGCTTGGGTGAAGTTTGTAGTCATTCGGGAGAATGTGCAAAGTTAGGGCGAGGCTGTACGGATTTGGGTACGGACAGATGTACTCGAATCGTACGGATCCGTACAGACCAGGTCGACCCGAAAACTTTACATTCGACCAAATCTGGATGTTTTGGGTTTGTGCAAAAATAGGGCAAAAAGTGTACGGACCAAACACTAATCCGTACACTCCCATGGTGATAACTTGAGCCCTAAGGTATGAAGAAGGCGAAATGGAAGTTATGGACAAGGGAGGAAGAGATTCTAAGGCATATTCTGGTCTAAGGAAGCAACCAGGAAGATACTGAGGTCACTTGACCGTTTATGGATAAGATTCACCTTCATTGACTCGCCATCAAGCAAGGAAGACCAGCCAGCCTGTCATGATCTGTTCCCATGTGCTGAAATGGAAGAGCAAGCTGTGTTATGAACCTGGACTGATCTATGGACGAATTCAAGTGCATTGTTGGCTCATTCCTAGCCAAGTCTTCCCTTGGTAACCAGCAAGAGACAGCCTGGCCGAGCATGTAATGATTTCAGTCCACACAATTCAAAATAGGCGCCCATTTACTTGTTGACTTCACATGCTTGGTTGATTTTCCTTGTAAACCATAGAATTAGCTCATTTACCTATTTATACCTTGTATTGTCGATTGTAAACATTAAGTGAGAGAGTGGGGTTTCCCCTCCTCCTTCCTAATCTTTTATGGGTTCTAAATCTTTGTTCTTCAGTCTCTTAGTCTATGGTTCTTCAAGTCTCACGAATCTCTCTTTAGTCTCCTTATTCTCTTAGTCTCATCCACAATCTTATTCTCTCATCAAGTCTTCTTTCCTCTTTATTTCAAGATCAGTCCGGACCTGTTGAGGTTGGATCTCCTCACACAACCCATGGCCGGAACTCTAATAAACTTTCATGGTATCAGAGCCAAGTTCATCAGAACCTGGTTCTCAGCATCCACACGCTCAAGCTCTTCCCCATGCCTTCTTTCTTCAGCCGTTTAAACCCTTCAAGATGGAAACTTTATCATCCATGGCGTTCCCAGAAGCTATTCTCAGTTCATCCCTCTCTCCCATATCCGTCCTGAAGAAAGAAGGCCAGTGGAAGCTTGTTCAAGCCATTATTTTCTACTGTCCAAGAAGAAACCTTTCAAGAAGGAAACTTTCAACTTGGATCTTGGTGTGGGGACTCAAAAATGGAGAAAGTTGGTGTCTTTGGCATGATGGGGGTCAAGGGGGAAGGTCACTCAAAGAAGGAGGTGTTGGTTCCGAAACCAACAACCCAAATCTGTCTAGTCATGAACCGGTTAACCATGGAGGTTCAAGGAACCAGCACATGTTCCTTGACTGTAAGATAACTTCCTTCCCTTGTATAAAGCTTGAGACTTTTGTTATGGCCGTGTGGTGTAGTGTGTGTTCATGTCCTGAGGGTCTTATAAAGCTTGCTAGATACTGTCCCAGGATGCTTGAATGTCTTGTGTGGTGTTTTGATGTTAAAGGCCATTACTTGTTCACTGCTTGAACGTGTATTAGGGTGCTAGATAGTGTATCTGCTCCAGTGATTGCATTCATGTCTGTTTAGAACTTGTTAAGGTGTGTTCTGTCATCATTCACTGAACTGTTACTGCCTTAAATTGATGCATCTAGATTCAAGTCAGATGCAGATTAAGGAGGTGTGTTTAAAATTCCTAAGTAGCTTGTCTTGAATCTGATATGATCTTGCTTGTGCTTAGAGAGGTTCCTTGACAAGATTAAAAACTTGATTATGTCTGGTTTAATCTGTTGCAAAGCTTGAGACATTGGTGATCAAACTTGATGGATAGTCAAGGATTGATCCCAATGCATTTGTGGCCTAATCTATTCTGGAGTTTGAGTTCTGTACAGGGACATAAGAAGTGTTCAGTGTCTAACCAAACCAAGTAAGAAAAGGCGTTGCCCATTGAGAAGCAATGGAGAGTTTACTTGTGTGTAGAGATGGTGGCGTTAAGACACTGCTGTGGAAGCAGTGTGCTGCTAGTTCAAGAGGCACACAAGTAGGAGTGGTCATCACTTAAGTCCATGGAAGACTGGTGACCAAAGGCACTGGTGATTCGTATGGGGGTTAAGCATCAAATCCAAAAGAGGATGGAGGTGCTCCTTTTTTAGACGAGTCATGAGACTGCTTGTTGAGCAGTAATGACTAAGGAAGGGTGCAGTAGGAGTTAAACATCAAGTCCAGAGAGGATGGAGGTGTTGGTCCCTAACTGGTTCATGAAGCTACCTGCTAAGGAGTAATGACCAAAGAAGAGTTGGGTTAAACCCAACAAGAAACATTGGAGTGTGTCCATGGAGGTTTAAGGAATTATCTCGGATTCCTTAACTGTATGCAAATCTCCTATCCCTTAATAAGAGCTTATACTTTGTTATGCATTGAGTAGTGTTTGTCCCAGGATCTCCTGACTTGTTTATTGCAGTGTATTGTGATCTGATTGCTTCTGCCATAGTTTTTTTTCATCATAGATGTGTTGAAGCATTTAGAAGATTGTCTAAGCTCTTCCATCATTGTGTTGGTTGTCTATCTTGCATAAGCATCAGTGTGGTCGTTTAGTATTGTCTTGTGCATTGTCATAACTCCAAATTGCCATGAAAGTGTTGTAGAACTGAGTAGAATGTCTCGGATACTTGCATCATGAGAATTGTTAGACTGTTTTACATTCATAAGCATCTAGGTAGTGATTCAATCCGGTTTAGTGTTGCTTGGATGTTAATGACATAGTTAATCAATCAGAGATATCAAGTAGGATTTAGAAGTGTGTCTAAACTACTTGAATCTATGGTCTTGATGAAACCATTGCTCATTAATATGCCTTGTTGTTTCTTGCATTCAGATTAGGTTGTTTAGGATATCATATAGTTGCTAGTTCATTCGGATTGAATCTATTACATTCACATGATTGCTGTCAAAGTCTGTTGCATTCATAGCATCTTGAGGATCTTTGGTACAGTTGCATAAACATATAGGTTCTGTTCTTTCTGAGTCCTGTTATCCTGCCTTGTTATTGTCTTAGCTAATCCGTCTTGTGTTCTAGTAGCATTTACAAGCATGTCCAGGCTACTGGCTGTATGGTTCTTGATTAAGCTAATGGTGATTAGTATCTGTTGCATTGGCATATCTGCCATTTGTTGCATTCATATATGGTGCATTTAACAATCTAGCCTAGTTGCAATTGCTTTGTTTTTAGTCTTGCATTGCATCTAGAGAATTTAAGTTGCTTAAGGATAGTTCATGTGGTTTGATGGTTCAAGAGTTTTGTGTTGTTGAGGAATTGGTGATCAAACAAGATGTGTGATCTTGGTTTCAACCCAATGGGATGATCGCATTGAGTTGTGGTGATGTTACGTACACAGGAAGTGATACAGTGACAAACCATAGTGACAAGAAAAGTGTGTATTGCCATTGCATATCATCACTGGATGAGTCAGTCCCCAAAACTACGGAAAGTGTAGTGTGACTGAGTATGCAATGAGAGGTTGATGCCATTGTATGATACCACTTGGACATGTTAGTCCCAAAGTCTATAGGAAGTGTAGAGTGGGATATCATACAATGAGACACTACCTTGTGACGGCTCTTAAGGTGATTCTTGTTTATCTGAGGAAATAAAGAGAGGAGGTTTAAGAGGCTTAGAATGAAGTTTGGGATCAGAGGAAGGTTTGTGGAAAATTATGGCGAGTGTACGAACGGTACGGATTGTACGGTCGACCGTACGGACCACTCGACCCAAAGCACTTTAAACTCGACCAAAATATATTTTGGTCTTGTGCAAAATCCGAGTTAGGTTGTACGGATGGACCTTGTCCGTACAACTCAAGTCCGTACATCCATGTCGGATTCTTGGACATCAAGGCAGAGAGAAGGCAAGGTAAACTGGCCGGTTAAAACGAGGAAGGTTAACCTGGATGGTTACTCAGTCAGAAAGAGGCTCGCAGATAAGGAGATAAACCTTGACCAAGACAGCCTGTCCAGAGCTGGAAAGGTTAAGGTATCTGGTCAAGATGCCAAAAGCATCGCACTCCCACAGCCACATGTTCAAACCAGGCGCGCCACTCTCCTTAGACCAGCCACGTGTCTTATCCCTTTACCATTCCTTTTGTATCTGTTGTAAACCTTCTATATACGTGTAAACTCCTCAGAGATTAATCAACCAAGCAATTCATTTCTTTCTTTCAAGTTTCTCTCTTCTCTCTCTCATGTGTTCATCATGAACATCGAGTATACTCCCCTCTAATCTCTCACTCTTTTCACTCTTTCTATCTTAATCTCGGTTCATCTACTCTTATTCTCTCAAAATCTCATGGTATCAGAGCCAGGTTGCTCATATCCTGGTGTTTAGATCTGTTATCCTTCAGCTTCATTTCGAGTTCAAAGGTTCAAGCTTTCTAGGCTCTTGAAGTTCGTTTAGAAGATGGAAGGAAGCAATATGACAATAACCGTTCCGGTTACTCTTATAGGTGGGGGAAACTACCTGTTTGTGGTTTGGTTAGTGAATACTGCGGTTGGGAGCAAGGGTTTGTAGAGTCACATCTCGGATGGAGCTCCAAAACCAGTTGCTAGTGAAGAAGAAGGTACAAGGGAGCTTGCTGTAGCTGATCAACAGAAGTGGACTCAAGACAACATGATGGTGCTTACCATGATCCAAGGATCTCTAGATCCACCCATACTGGAGGCTTACAGCTACTGCGAGACACCAAAGGAACTGTGGGAGACACTTCAGAAGATCTATGGTAACACCTCTAATCTGAGCCGGGTGTTTGAGCTCAAGAGAGCCATAAACACTCTTGTTCAAGAAGATGTTGAGTTTACCAAACACTTGGGTAAGTTCAGGGCCTTGTGGTCTGAACTGAAAATGCTTAGACCCAACACAACAGATCAATACACAGTCATGGAGAGGCGTGAACAAGATCAGGTGTTTGGGTTAATGTTGACTCTGAATCCGGCCTTCAACGATCTGATCAAACACATACTGAGGTCCCCAAAGCTTCCAACTTTGGAGGAAGTATGTGCTCAGATCCAGAAGGAGGAAGGGTCTTTGGGGTTGTTCGGTGGTGAGGGGGTACTGTCCCTGGCCAAACAAGCTGAGGCTGTCCAAGCTAACAAAGCTTTGTACAGGCCTGATGAAAGAAGAAGAGGTGAGGAAAGGAGGTTTGGAGCCAACTGTGATCACTCCAAGAAGCAAGGCCATAAGAGGAGCCAGTGTTGGATACTCCATCCCCATCGCAGGCCGGCAAAGTTTATGAAGGATTGTGTTGCAAGAGCCCACCTTTCAACCGAAGCAAGTGAAGCCGGTGGTTCATCTGGAGCTGGTTCAACCACTCGTGAAGGGGAAGGAAAGGCCTGACATCTCAACACACTCCCTTGAAGAACATGGATCATGAGCTGATCAGGAGCTCAGACATTGATGCCCTCATCAAAAGCTCTCAAGGAGAATGGTAATGTATCTTGTAACCCTCTAGGGTACTCCTATGCTGCCTATAGCTTGTCTAGTATCCCTGATCACTTGAAAACTGGAAATGACTCTCATATTGCTGCATCTAGGTTGTTTAAGAACCGTGATCATTTAGAACATAAACCTGAGTTGCCTAGCTCCTATCATGCTCATGACGCTAGTAAACCTCTAGTTGTTGATTCAGGAGCCTCTCACCATATGATTAGTAATAATGGTACGGCCCTAGAATGGCTGTCTCTCCCTGGATCACTTGAAGGGGGTGTGGACGATGATAGATGATGGAGATGGTCTTCTCCTTCGAGCTATGAGATGCTTTAAAGATGTTTAGCTACTCCTGAGACACAGGGGCGTCCTGCTTGATGTCTAGGATGGATCACAGAAGGTTTAACTCTTCCTTAGTGTGATATAAAAACTGCTCACCACCGTGAACAAGATAGAGAAGTCTCCAAAGAGACGATTTGTTTGAGCCAAAGCTTAAGTTTATTGAATAATGGTTGATTTTTTACATGGTGGCTCGTGGCTACATAAATAAGAAAGAAGAAAACGAAATCCTAAGCTAAAAAAAAAACCTAAACCCAAACCAAGTAGGTTTAGTAAAAACCATATCCTAATCCTATTGCAAATTGGTTTATGATAACCAAACCTAATCCTAATTGGTTTACACTTAATAAAATCATAAATAAATTGAAAATAAAACATCTTAGACGTGATTAATCTTCTTGGCCTAATCATAATCCAAGCTGGCTTGTCTTTCCACTTTTTGGGCTGATAAAGGCCTTTTTCGAACAACTCTTGCTTGGGCTCAATCCATCATGTTCCTGCTACGACCAAGTACCTCCTTAAGCTCATTTTGATAATCAAAATACTCCTGATAATCCATTTCCAGCTCTGGTTCTTCATCTTCCATTTCCATCTCATTTCTCGGCCATGTCGGTTTGACCGGTCCATTTCTCGATCATCCCAGACCATCCATTTTGTTTCCTGTCCAATCTGCTTCCTTCCATTCATTTCCTGGTCAATCAGTTGAAATACTAGACGTCCATATTGGTCCATAGTCATTCCTATCTTTAAAAAGGCCTCATCAAGGCCCATAGGCTTCTGTCGATCCAATATCCCATGAATAAGGCCAATAAGCTCACCATTGAGCCCATTAAGCTGTGCTATGGCCCATAGTATTTCTGAGACGTGTATTGGCTTCCAGAGCATAAATTTGAAGCTGATCCAGGTCGCACCATACCCTCCTCCTTTAAAAGGATTTGTCCTCAAATTCAGCTCTTCAAGGGTGAAAAGATGGTCGAATCTCAGCTTATTTGTTTCTCTTTGGAACATGGTGTTGTTAAATCTCTTGTGCACGTTTATCTTCCCTCCAGGCTCAAACACAAAGCTTTGTAAATCCTTCACACGTCCTAGAGGCTTCACTGGACTTTGCTCATTACAAGTAACACTTAGAGCAAGCAATTTATGCTCCTTGTTTAGTTCAGATCTCATTGCTTCTGATTGAGCTTCTCTCCATTGATACCAAACAAAGCCTTTATCTTAGACTTCTGGAAACGTGATCTCACCTTGGATAAACCAGAAACGAGCATTGGTTCTCTCTGTTCATGCAATAACCCTTTCATGTAAAGCTTCAATACTGCTGCTATTTTGATCAGATTGTTGATGATGCTTTTATGCAAACACAAGTTTCCTCCTGGTTCGAAAACAAGGTGTTTCAGGCCCTTGTTAAACCTCAGATGCTCCACTAGGCTAGTCTGAATCCATACAGAAGTTTTGGTTAGTAGATCACAAGAAAAATATTCAAAGATTTCACCTTCTTCAACCATAGTTGTAAGTTCCAATTCATGTGCTTCATGTGGTCCATCAAGCACTCCTTCTTTAGCTTGGTACAGACCAAGCACGTGATCACATATAACTGATGATCTATCCACTTGTTTCAGATGGGTTTCCAAGTTGTCTGCTTGAAAAAGAGCGGTGGATTCTGATCCAAACTCTTGTTCTCTCTCACCCTGTTTTGCTGCAGTTTCTTCTTTCTTCTCTGCTAGCTCCTTCTGGTAACAACTTAGCTCATCATCTCTTGATACTGGACGTGGGACTGACCTCTGTTGTGGGTTATTCATCACAGCAGTGAGTGATTGATCTATCATGTTCCTGAGGTGTTCCTTGAACTGTGTGCTTTGCAATTCATCAAAGATATGCTTTATGTAGCTGCAAGTTTCTTTGTGCCTCACGACCATAGTAGGTATTTGGCACTTCTCTGGCTGAACTGCTCCAAATCAGTCTGCCCCATACCTCTTAGCTACAAACCTTTTCTTCATAACAGACTTCATCTCATACCAAGAAGAGATCTGTTGCTCTCCATATTGTCTCCTAGTGTTAGCTGTCTGATACCACCAGTCAAGTGCATATCCACATAATCCAGTAGTTGCTAGCTGAACCTGCTTCTCTGCTGTGCATGTATGGCAGTTAAAGATTGAATCCATCTCCTTTTGCCATTCTAAGTATGTATCTGGATCAAACTCTCCATAGAAGGGTGGAATCTGGAAAACTTTTTCTCTTCTCTGCAACAACTCCTTTGTTGCTTTGCTCTCAGCCTTCTTCTCATTGTTTCTATTGATTCCAAAAGAATACATAGAAGATCTCCTTGGTATTGGATAGATTTCGTTCTCCTAGGATAGAACTTCAAACCCTAAACCTTCAAGTGGCTCTGATACCACTTGGTACGGCCCTGGAATGGCTGTTTCTCCCTGGATCACTTGAAGGGGGTGTGGACGATGATAGATGATGGAGATGGTCTTCTCCTTAGAGCTATGAGATGCTTTAAAGATGTTTAGCTACTCCTGAGACACAGGGGCGTCCTGCTTGATGTCTAGGATGGATCACAGAAGGTTTAACTCTTCCTTAGTGTGATATAAAACTGCTCACCACCGTGAACAAGATAGAGAAGTCTCCAAAGAAACGATTTGTTTGAGCCAAAGCTTAAGTTTATTGAATAATGGTTGATTTTTTACATGGTGGCTCGTGGCTACATAAATAAGAAAGAAGAAAACGAAATCCTAAGATAAAAAAAAAACCTAAACCCAAACCAAGTAGGTTTAGTAAAAACCATATCCTAATCCTATTGCAAATTGGTTTATGATAACCAAACCTAATCCTAATTGGTTTACACTTAATAAAATCATAAATAAATTGAAAATAAAACATCTTAGACGTGATTAATATTCTTGGTCCAATCATAATCCAAGCTGGCTTGTCTTTCCACTTTTTGGGCTGATAAAGGCCTTTTTCGAACAACTCTTGCTTGGGCTCAATCCATCATGTTCCTGCTACGACCAAGTACCTCCTTAAGCTCATTTTGATGATTAAAATACTCCTGATAATCCATTTCCAGCTCTGGTTCTTCATCTTCCCATTTCCAACTCATTTCTCGGCCATGTCGGTTTGACCGGTCCATTTCTCGATCATCCCAGACCATCCATTTTGTTTCCTGTCCAATCTGCTTCCTTCCATTCATTTCCTGGTCAATCAGTTGAAATACTAGACGTCCATATTGGTACATAGTCATTCCTATCTTTATAAAGGCCTCATCAAGGCCCATAGCCTTCTGTCGATCCAATATCTCATGAATAAGGCCAATAAGCTCACCATTGAGCCCATTAAGCTGTGCTATGGCCCATAGTATTTCTAAGACGTGTATTGGCTTCCAGAGCATAAATTTGAAGCTGATCCAGGTCGCACCAAATAATAACTTGATAAAGGACGTAGAACCTGCTCATGGTCATGTTATGATTGCCTACTGGTGATAGAATAGCAATAAGAGGAATTGGCAAGCTGAACCTATTTGATAAGGAGTCTAAAGTGTTTTACATGCCTGAATTCACATCCAATCTGTTGTCAGTTAAGAGATGCACAACTGATTTGCATTGTAATGTTATATTCAATCCTAATGATGTGAAGTTTCAGGATATTGAGAGCCATAAGTTGATCGGAAAGGGAGTAACAAAAGGAGATCTTTACATGCTTGAAGACACTGCCCCTAGTTCTGATTTTAAATACTCGTTTAGTTCTACTTCTGTGTTGAATAATGATGCATTGTGGCATGCTAGAGTAGGTCACCCTCATGTTAAAGCTCTAAGTTTAATGTTACCAGGTGTCATGTATGAGAATAATGAATGTGAAGCATGTATCTTGGGTATTGATCTACTACTTTTTATGAAAAGTGTTTTGATCTTGTGCATTCAGATGTGTGGACTGCTCCTTGTTTATCTAGGGAAAACTACAAGTATTTTGTAACATTCATTGATGAAAAATCGAAATACACCTGGATAACTCTCATTCAAACTAAGGATAGAGTGCTTGATGCATTTAGAAAACTTCCAGGCTTATTTGATTAAACATTACCATGCCAAGATTAAGATTTTCAGGTCTGATAATGGTGGTGAGTACACAAGCCTTGTAATGAGCCGTACCAAGATTAGGAAAGTCAAGGCTTTGACCATAAGTTGGACGAGCCAAGTAATGGTCATGGTCGAGACTTTTTGGTCGATGTTCGGGTACATGGTCGATGATCGATAAAAATCGGTAAAAACCGAAATTTTGGAGATTGAAGATTTTGAAGCCAAGAAGTAGAAGCTTTGCCTAGAAAATCAAGTTAAGAGGAGTTTGCATCTGAAGTTGAGTTTTGGAAGTTGATGACATGGCAAGGAGGGATGACGTGGCAAAATCTTATTGGCCGAAGATGATGACATGGCGCTGTCCACGTGGTGACTTCTCATTGGCGGAAAGAGGAAACTTAGCGACCAAGTTTTGGAGCTTCTAGAAGGTGAAAACTTGCCTTCCAAGTTTTCCAAACTTGATGACAAAGCAAGGAGTTTCTAGAAGAAGGACACATGTGAGCACCACATTCTTTGTTAAGCCATTTTTCCACCACCCTCCATGCATCACCACACTTGTCCAAACCCACTCACCCTCATTTTCCCTATAAATACCAGCCTCCTCTCCTTCATTTTTTTCATCCCAAAACCGAGAGTGACCTTTAGAGAGAAAGAGTGGTGAGTTTAGTGAGAGAAACCAAAGTTTTAGAAAAGTTTTCTTAAGTTTTCGGTTTTCTTAGGTTAGTGTTTTTAGAAGTTTTTCGGAGGTTCTAGGAAACCCCTTTAGGAGCGATTCAGGTGAGGTCCCTGGATACTTTTCTTTGTTTATTTATATAGGTTAGGAGGTTAAGACCATGGGTCTTAAGTGAAGACCCGGGGCATATATTATTCGTTTTATGCAGGGCCCCGGATGAGTGTATGTTGATACATGCACGCTTTGATTGTAGTTTGTTGTGTAGTTTAGTTTTAGTTTATTAGTTTAGATATTATTGCTTGTTGAACCACAAGAGGTTGAGTAGTACTCTCTCTTGTGGGTGTGTATTGCTTGCTTGTTTGTAAGGTTTGAGCTCAGCTCCCACTTGTTTGTTTAGATTGTTTGTAGTTTAGTGTAGATGCTTGTAGTAGTTGTTTGTGATGTTTGAGCTTAGCTCCCTCTTGAGGTTTGAGCTTAGCTCCCTCTTTTTTGTTTGTTGTGTCTAGATTAGGATTGCTTGTTATTTTTATTTGTATGTCCCTGGTCTAGACTAAGCAAGCCATGTTGGTTAGAGGTTGAGCTCCCTCATGCGTGTTGTATTTCTTTCTTGTCTTGGTCTAGACTAGTGGATGGAGCCATTCCGTGATGAATGTTCCATGTGGTGGATTCTCCAGTGATGTGCTTGCGGCCATTCTGTGTTGTACGTCCCATGAGGTGGGATTCACAGGAATTGTGCTTGTATGATGGTCATACTGTGTTGTACGTCCATCACTGTGGGATAGTCCGAAATGTGCTTGGCCCTGGAGTTAGATTAGGGGAGACCCAATCCTCCAGTGGTGGAGTGACCTTCCCTCCATGACTCGTCACCGTGAAGTGGGTCGCACCCATGGACGAGTGCTGCATGACGATGTGGCCCGGTGGTAGTCCCTCGCATTGGGATTCCCGGAGATGATGTTTCTCGACCACGTGACTTTTGTGTTTGAGATCGGGAGTGTTCATAATGGAGTGGATAGGGCTCGGTGTTAAGGATCCCGGGGATGTGCGGTTGTTGCCCGTCCTTTGGTGTACTCGAGTTTGTTTGTTTGTTTGTTAGTTTTTATTTATCGAGTCTAGGATCGAGTCTAGTTAGTTTGCTTGTTGCTTGTTTATTTTATTGTTTGTTTGCTTGTTTGCTTGGTTACTTAAGTATGGGCTGGGGAGGGTTAGTTGTTTAGGATCTCACTGAGTAATTTAGATTACTCATCCCTCTTCTACCATGCAGGTAACCTGTAGGTGGAAGCTTAGGCGCGGAACGCAAGTAACCGGTGTAGATTTGGTGGCATAAGCAAAACAAGGATTAGCTTTTGATGTATATTTTCTTTTCTATTTCAATTTTTTTTTTTTGGCTCTAGGCCTTGCGCGCAACTCTGATATTTTGTAAACCTTTGTAAACACTTTCATCTACTATTAATAAATGAAATGTTTATATTCGTTGTTGTTGTGCTAATGATATAGACCTTGTCCGGGTCGACACAACTCGTCGACCGTGGTATGGGTTGCAAAGCCTTAGGCCGTGGTCGGCCGAGGACATAGCGAACCTGGACGGATTGGTCGAGGGTCTTGATTCGTTCTTGATCTTTGGTCGATCCGACCGGGCGAGCTATACTTGTGGCGCTCCCGGGCCGACTCGGGTTAGTCCGACCCGTGGTACGGTCCGAGGGTGTTACAAGCCTGGCATTCAAAGCAACATCTAGCTCAACACGGGATCCTTCACCAACAAGCTGCCCTTACTGTCATGTCCCGATCCAAGACAGGATCGTTGGGACGGACCATGGAACATGAAAATGTACCAGCAAGGCCTTAGGGTCTAACCATGAGGTTTCATGGTCCGGGAAGCAGGTTAAGTGCAATCAGGAAGCTGAGACTTAACCAAGGAAGGTAGGAATTAGTTTTATTACAGCTGGAATGAGCAAGGGGGAAGCTTAAAACAGCTCAGGACAGCTTGAGACAGCTCAACCAAGCTCCCAGGTAAGCTTTGGGGTAGCTCCGGGAGCTTAAGGCAGCTGGACAGGAGTTTAGGAAGCTGGACGATGCGCGGATGAAGCTCGGACCAAGCTGGAAGAAGCTCAACCAGCTAGGAGTAGGTCCAAGGTAGCTCACTCCTGGGAGGTTAGCTTAGCTGGAGCTGGTGGACTAGCTCACGCAGCTGGTGGTCAGCTCATCTCAGCTCGGTGGAGTGTTCTGGTCCGGGCCGGTTAGACGGGTCAATGGGCAGTCATGGGTCTTGCTCGACCCAGCAAGGGCCCGTTGGTCTTGGCAAACAAACCCAGGGCTTCAGGGGGACGAATGGGCCTTGTACAGGAAGCCCACACGCAAAAGAAAAGGGCAGTTGGGCGGTTTTAGGCATAAAGGGTGGGAATGGGCAGTTTGGCGGTTTTGTGCCCCAAATCTTGCCTGTTTCACCCCAGGGACGGTTACCACGCCTTCCCATATAAATATTAATAACTTCTGCACGAAAATAATCAGTTCAGAAACACAAGGCAAACCTCTGCCAAAATCCAGAGAGACAATAGAGAAGAAGAACGATTATTGAGGTTGAATCCGTGCTGAGTGTCTAAGCGTGTGATCTCTTCATCCGTGGAAGTTCTGTGAAGATCAAGGCGCATACATGGATACCAGACAGAGGGATCGTGGTAAAGGGAAGGAGAAGGATCGTGGCCAGAGGATGGATCCTCTAAGGTTAGTGGTGTGGATCATGGTAAACCAGGGGCATGGACGGTTGTGGGGAAACATGTGGTTCATGATCTCTGGAACTATGATCACGCCCATTTCTGTTTGTATCCTCTTATATCATCTTCTCCTGTTATGTTATGAGAGTTTGGTGATCAGGAACGGCCTTCCCATGGACCAAGCATAAGCCTGGTTCCATTGGACAGTTCATCGGCCAGTTGGGTTCCATGATCCCCAAACTACTCTAAACGTCTTTGTTTGGCTTGAAACTTGGGAATAGAAGTTTTAGGATTTATAAGAATTATTGGAAAGAGACTAGACACGATTTGGACTTGATTTGCTCAAAACCATATTTTGGTCCTTGGGTTGATTGGGTCCAAATCATAGGGTCCGGGACGGTTTCTGGTGAATACGACCATGGATTCCGTCTGGTTAGGATTTATCACGAATTGTCATGATTTTATTTAGTTTTTGGCACTTTTGAAAAAGGGTCAGAATTGGCCTAGAATGGTGTTTAGGCGCAGACCATGCAATGCTTAGGTGTGGTTAGGTTATCGGACATAATATTTATCTATTGTGTTTGTGGTGGTTTCAGGTAAGGACATGGACCGTGGCAAGGCCAAGGAACCGTGACGACTCAAGCCGGGTTGGATGTGTGTGTGGGTTAAGGGGTAGAAACGCTTTTAGTTATGAACTTAGGATAGGCCTATTGTGCAACTTGGATCACATGAAATACTTTGTATCACTTTGGTTTATATTTATATAATCTGCTTTTGCCCCTTATTTGATATTGATTCTAACTTTGAAATGAATGAACCTCGATTTTGCTTAAAATGACTTAGGAACTATTGGCTTAAAACCGGAATCATCCTTAGTATTGTTTAGGGTAAGACTTGGATCTGGTTGGGGTTCAATGGACCAGGATCGGGTCTTACAAGTTTGGTATCAGAGCATGCTTGATTCTAGGATTGGGGGTTATGGGTTGGTTCACACACATCGGCTGGGTCACACGGTTTGGTCTTAGTTTTTGTGTAACTTAGACTAATTGTTTTGAGGTTCTGGAAGTTTGGTACACTCTGATTAACGTTTTGTGTTTTAATGTCTAAGGTTACCAAGAAGTCCAAGGCAAGGAGGGGAAGGATGCGGCTGAGTCATCCAGGACCGCAAGTGGGATGGTGTTAACCCACCCAAGTGTTACCAACTCGGGAGGAGTTGGGACAGGAACCTGGAGCTCAGCAGGAACCCTTGGACCCTTGGAAGTCCCTTGGACGAGGAGGAGCTGCAGCAGCAGCAGGAGCAGGAGGATGGAGCTGAACCATCCACTGAGGAAGCTGGGAACCTAGCTGGTCTAGGCGTGGGAGCTGGCCAGGCTAGGGTGAACCAGGTCCCTGAGGAGAGCTGGAAACTTGATAGCTAGGTTAGAGGCGTGGAAGCTGGCCAGCTGAAGTCAACCGGTCCTGAGTTAAGCTGAGTCCGTCCATGAAGGATAGTTCTGGAAATGCGGTGAAGCTGATGGGAACTCAGATCAGAGCTACTGCCGCATGACCCCGGGTGTTCACGATCCACTGTGAGACTCACGCAGCTGGTTGCGGTGAATCGCAGCTAGACGCATGTCTGATATGGGCTCGGCTGAGCTACGGCTGGAAAGCCAGATTGTGTGTGAGAGTGTGGTAACTGGGGTCCGAGCTGGGACATTTATGGAAGATCGGGAGCTGGACCAGCTAGTGAGGTCCGGGTGCTACACAAGCTGAAGTGGCTTGACGCTGGACTCACCAGCTGAAGGAGCTAGAAGGTAGAAGCTACCTGAGTGTCTTGGAGCATACATCTCAAGCTGAGACATAAGCTACTTTTGTGGAAGTGTGGAATCCTATTGAGGGCTGACGAGTGGAGGAGCCGCTTGGTCAGTGATTTCAAGTCGATCGCTAGATGTCCTGAGGTAAGTACCAGAAGACATAGCAGATCATCTCTTGTCTGAAGTGGGATGCGCACACAACTGGTGGTTAGCGTGATCAGAAGGTCCGATGGGTGATCACAAGTGTTCTGCAGAATTTTTCGAGACGGAGTTCATACGCGCAAGTGACTTTCGCAGCTGAGCTATTGGGACTGAGCTGGAATCTGAGGTTCTTGGAGCTGACCCAAGGCCGTAGATCAGTAGGAGTATGAGGAAGAGTATTTCAAAGTCAGTGCTTAGGTGCTATGTTGTGAACGAGAGATGGAGGATGAGAGGTGCGGTGCGCCGTTTTAGGAGGCTTAGGGTCAACTGCGCACTATCCGTCGTGTGTTCTATCACTTCGAGTGTGGAACGCATGGCTTGTTTGATCCACCTAGCTTAGAACTAAGGTTGAGTCAGACCGATCTCAGGTCAATGGCTTATGGTGTGACGGAAGGGAAGAGGGACCAGGCTGGGGCAAACTCAAGTGTAGCCTGGTCACTATGGAGGCGCCACCCAGGGGGTGTGGAAGCAAGGGGCTTGCACCAGTGGCAGTGGCTCATGCAGCTGATGTCCGGACAACCATGGACGAGCACGGATCAGGGTAACTTGGGGGCTATACTGTGGAAAGAGGTCATTGAGAATATCTCTC